>PVKE010000484.1:0-96902 GCA_004027555.1 Craseonycteris thonglongyai | reverse complement strand
GTAGCCCCAATGATGGATTTTGATGAGCGTGGTCCCTGCTCCTCTAACATGTATTTGCCCAGTTGTACTTACTACGTCTCGGGTCCAGATTTTTCCAGCCTCCCTTCTTTTCTGCCCCAGACCCCGTCTGCGCGCCCCATGACATACTCCTACTCCTCCAACCTGCCCCAGGTCCAACCCGTGCGCGAGGTGACCTTCCGGGAGTACGCCATTGAGCCCGCGGCGAAGTGGCACGCCCGCGGCAACCTGGCGCACTGCTACTCGGCCGAGGAACTCGTGCACAGAGACTGCCTGCAGGCGCCCGCGCCCGGCGCGCCCGGCGAGCTGGCCAAGGGCTCGGCCACCGTCTACCACCACCCCGCCCCCGCCGTCGCCTCCAATTTCTATAGCGCCGTGGGCCGCAACGGCGTGCTGCCCCAGGCCTTCGACCAGTTTTTCGAGACGGCCTACGGCGCCCCGGAAAGCCTCGCCTCCGCCGACTACCCCGGGGACAAGAGCGCGGAGAAGGCGCCCCCGGCGGCGGCGGCGGCGGCCACGGGCGCGCCGGCAACTTCAAGTTCGGACGGCGGCGCCGGCGGCTGCCGCGAGGCGGCGGCTGCGGAGGAGAAGGAGCGGCGGCGGCGGCCCGAGAGCAGCAGCAGCCCCGAGTCGGCATCCGGCCACACTGAGGACAAGGCCGGCTCCAGTACGTATAAAAGCCCGCGCCGCGCGCTTTATGGAAGGGGAGTTGGAGAGCGACCGCGGCACCGCTGTTAAATTTTTATATGCTGTTTTATAAGCGTATAAGGTTTATGAAGGGCCTTTAGGTTTCCCCCCCAACAAAACTTTGTTATAAAAGGCGGGATCACGTGGCGAGTGCTGAAATTGGCCGTGAAATACCCACCGGCCAAGGCAGGCCTGCAAAAAAAAAAAAAAAAAAAAGGAAGGAAGAAAAAACAACTTTTTCCCCCCTGGTCCCCCTGCTCAGCGCCCCAGCCCGGCGGCTCGACCCCGCGCGGGGCCCGCTGGGCGCTGGGCAGCCGGAGGTGGGCGCCCGTAAATTCCCGCGGCAAGGACCCCGGGAGCCTTTGAAAGCGCGGTGATCCGGAGGTTTTTATAAAAGCCATGTGTTGCGCCCGGCTCTCCAGTCCCGGCCGGGATTCAAAGGCGATGGCTGTTTAACGAGGGCGCTAGGAGCGTGTTGCACAGATAAAATGGCCCGCTCAGCTAGAGCCATATATTAAAAGAAACAAATTAACCCAAAGTTGGCCTTTTTTTTTGCCCAAAGGAAGCCATTTTCCTCTGGCGCGGTGGCAATTACGTGCCGCGTCCTGTCCGGCCGCATGGTGTGCACAAATTGTATCCAATCTGTTTCTCCTGCGCGTCTTGCGGAGCTGCGTGGAAAAGGGGAGCGAGGCGGCCTGCCAGGCACCCGGCACCCCCTCTTCCCGCCCCCTGATCTCAATCAGCGCCCCTGCTCTAACGGGGGGCCTGGACGGCCGTGTGGCTTCGGGGCTCAGAGAAGGCCCAGGGTAGGGGGCGTCCGCTGCCATCTCCTGACCTCGCGGAAGCCAGGAAGGCAGGAGCTGGTGGCCCGGACTGGGGCTGGCGAAGAACCGGCAGCTGCCCAGATGTTCACCAGGGGGAAAGGCCTGGGCCTGGGGCCGCCTTTACGGCCTCGGGGACTGGCCTCCCAGGTGCTGGACGGTGAAATGTCCTCGGGCGGCGGTTTGTTTAGTCTGGCCGGGCTGCAGGCAGTCGGCAACCCCCACTCGGCGGCTTTGAAAGCGGCCCCCGCAGCACCGACTCGCCTGCTGCTGTGGGGAGCCCTCCTTTCTGTTCCCGCAGCCTCCCTGGGGGCCTATCTAGGGAGCTGACTTTTATCTGGGGCTGCGCCCCCGCCTGCAGCCGGTCCCCAGCCCGCAGCAGGAGCTTGGAGGTCGGGGGCCTGGGGACAGACCCTGATGGGGTTCCGGCAGGGCCTCCAATGGCTGGGGCCACCAGCCCTTTTCCTTTCCTCCGGTCACGGGGGTGGATTGCAGCCCCCCACACCTGGCTCACTCTCTCGCCTCCCTTTCCCTCCACAGGTGGCCAGCGCACCCGGAAAAAACGCTGCCCCTACACCAAATACCAGATCCGGGAGCTGGAGCGGGAGTTCTTCTTCAGTGTGTACATCAACAAAGAGAAGCGCCTGCAGCTGTCTCGCATGCTCAACCTCACCGACCGTCAAGTCAAAATCTGGTTTCAGAACAGGAGAATGAAGGAGAAAAAAATTAACAGAGACCGGTTACAGTATTACTCGGCCAACCCACTCCTCTAAGGCCCCAGCCAGCTGGAATTGGGTGGGTGGGCTTCACAGGCAGGAGATTCTACGCGGAGTTCGCCCTTGACAAGGTCAAGGCACACGGTGACTTTTGAAGAAAGGAGGTGTGCAAGAAAGGGGCCGCTGCGGGGAGGTCGCCTCCAAGGAGGCGGCCCGGGACCCTTGGGCATCCGTGGCTAAGACTTCCTGACAATGATTGGATTCGGAGAGGTGTGCATCAGCTGGAATGAAGGGTTTGGGACCCGCGGTGGTTCACTCTTGGAGACTTGGGAGCTTCGGGCTGGGTGTGGTCTCCATCGGGGACTGGGCCCCCTGCCAGGCCCTCTGGAGATCAAACCCCCTGCCTAGGACCCTCCACAGGGAGGCTGCCCACCCCCAAGACCCCCCGCCTCCAGAAGCTATGTGATCTCCAAACCCATTTCAGCTTGGGGACAGGAGCAGGAAGCAGGGGGAGGCTTCCTAGATGCCCACAGCGTGGCTGCTTTCCAAAGCCAATGTGAAAGATAACGGGACAAAGGTGGATGCGAGAGGGAAGACAAAACAAGACAGGAACTTCGATTGCAGGTGGCATTCGCGTGGTCTCCCCGGCTGTCCTGGCCACTCCCCGCACTGTCTCAGGCCTGAGCTTCTCGCAGTCGCCTCCTGCAGTTTTCCTACCCATGAGGGTCTTCGTCCTGGTCTGCCCCCCAGGCTTGAAGTCTGGTTGCAGAGCAGACTGCCCTGAGGTGGAAGACTTCCAAAGGCTAAGAAGCTGCACGCGGGCCGCGGGCCCCAGGGCCTCCACAGGAAACGTCCACGGAGCCCAGAACCTGCCACACGTCACTGAAGCTTGGGTTTGCTCAGCAGAGGAGCTGGCCTGAACAGTGGTCCCCAGCAATGAGGGGCTCGAGTCCCCCCACAAACACCCATTTCCTGGCACCGTAGTCTGCCCTTCCACCCCCCCAGAACTGAGCTTGGAAGCTTCCGGTGACCGTCCAGCCGCGCAAGAGCAATTTGGAATATTTTAAAAGATAAATATTATATATAGAGATATATATTTCCCTGCAGGAACCAAAGCGAATTTTAAAAGATGCAATGCAGAGGGGAAAAAAAGATGAAGAAAATATTTAAAGGCTCTATCTGTTTACAGTGTTCCACGGTTAAACTCACTCACTGCTAAGAATATTTGAATGTATGCTTCATACAGGGATGGTGTTCTAAAGACTTGTAAATAAAGGAACCATAACCTATTTTGTTTGCATACTTTTATTTATTTATTTATTGTCACTAGTTGATTTCCTTTGGGGTGTTGGAGGAGGGGGCGGGAAAGGGCTTTTTAATTTCTTGCAATATTTGGAAAGAGTTGGGGTTTACCCTGCCCGGCTGTCCGGGATGTCAGCTGAGAAGGCCCCCTTCCTGTTGAATCATTCTCTGCCTCTCTGGGGTCAGAAGAGTCTGGTAGCTCTGTTTGTAACAGAAGTGTTGGCCTGTCCCGCGTTCTTACCCACCACATATGTCACCGCATGTACACAGGCGACAGGCACAAGGAAAATAGAGACGGTGGAAACTTGAGGATTGGGTCCTGGTGTGACATTCCTCTCTTTGCTCACCTTTTACTGCCAAATGTCTACCCTTCAGCACCCCACACACACCAGGAAAGGGACAAGTTACCAGTCTTCTGAGAGAGTGGGGCGGTCACTTAGGATTTATCTCCACGAGAAGCCAGGTTTAGGAAGTCACGGTGACCAGCCAGGTGCTCTGGGGAAATGGGGTCCCAGGAATGGGTTATCTCAGGACCTAGACTATGGGACCAGCCCCGGGAGAAAATCTTGGGGCTGGAAGTGGCCAATGGGTCTGACCCCAGGCTGGGCCCCCTGAACTCAGGACTAACAGGACTGAAGAGGAAACACCCTAGGGTGCCCGGGGGAACCCTTCAGCACGAGGGAACCTGGTGTGCGTACAAAGACAGAGCACTCTTAGGAGCTTCTGAGGGCGCTTTGTCCCCAGCTCCCAGCAGAGGCTGCTTTTTCCCCTTTGGGGAAAGAAAGATGCCAGTTTCCTCTTTTGTTTCCTGCCTTTGAACTTCTGCCTTAAATTTGGACATCACCCATAACCTTGAGGGGCAGGGCAGAAAGGCCAGAGCCTTTTGTTGCCACCGCACCCCCACCCCACCCTCTCCCTAGCCACCCAGGCTGGGCCAGAGCAGCAGAGCTCCAATTTGGAGAGGGCCCCAGACCCCAGAGCCCGCTGTTTATTTGTTTGTGTGTTTGTCTAACTGGCGCGACTGGAGAAACCGAGCTCAAAGGGGAGTGGGACGGACCCCGGACGTGACTGTCCAGCTTGATAGACACAGAGATGAACAAGGACGCTCCTGGGGGCGCGGAGGGGGCAGGGAAGCCCAAGGTTTTAAGGAAAGACTTCCTTTAGGGCAGTTAAAGATTAACCAAAGCATCGCAAGTGGCTACAGAGAGTCTAGCCAGGAGGACTGTTCGCGGGCAGGCGGCAAGCGGGCGCGGGTTTGATTTCTGAGCCCTATAAAAGCCCATCCTCCGATGGCTGTGACAATGTGGTCGTAAACCCGTCCGGGGCCGGCCGATTTGCATATTTGGAATGCGCTGCTATAAACCCGGCTGGGGTTTTGCAGCCATTTCTTAGATGTAAAAGTGAGATCTCTTTAGCAGCGGTCTGGGCACCATCTCTGCCTGCCCCTGCCTGGAGCCTGCTTCCCTCTTCCCGGCTCGGGCTGGCGTTCGGGCCCGGCCTAGGCTTCCAGCCGCCACGAGATGGCGCACCTCCGATCAATGTCAAAGCCGCCGGGGAGCCGGGAACCCCAGCGCGATTCTTGGCCTTTGTTCGTTTCTGATACTAAGAGCAGCACGTTACCTTATTTCACTTGCCCCGCGCCCCTTCATATCGAAAAAAAGGGGGATCTCGCGTTCAAGAAGTGATGGGTGCTGTAGTTTAAAGCAACGCGCCTTCGCCAGGCCTCGGGGGCGTCGCGGCCGGAGAAGCCAGCTGTCCCTTGGCAGTGATTTTGGAAATGTGTCCAGGTAAGAGGCCAGAAGTTTAGCAATTTCCAACTGGCTGCGGCAGGATGGGGAGGTGGCCGATGTCTGAGCAGGGCTGGGGAAGGTGGCTGGGTGTGTGCGGTGCTGGGTGACGCTATAGGTGCTCAGCCCACGCTCACCCACCCCCTCTCCCATGGCCCCTGAGTTTGGAAAGCAAGGGGAGGCCTCAGTGGAAAAGTTGACGATTTTACCAACCCTAGCCAGCTAAAACCTCAAGGCGATCTTTCGATTTTGTAGAAATATTCAGAATGGGATGAATCAGGAATGGAGGGGTGTGTGTGTGGGGGGGGGGGCGCATCTGAGCCAAAGGGTCCTGGCTGTGCTGGGATGGGGGGTTATGGGGGTGGGGGGAGTTGGCGGGACTCAGGAAAACAGAAAGTTCCTCCTCGAAACAATGAGGTGGTCGGCCACCGTGGCCGCTGGCCCAGGCTTATTCCCTGGTTTGCAGCTAGGTGCGGTCTCTGGGTCTGTCCCGCCGTCTGGGGGAAGCCTTTGTTCCGGAAAAGGCCAATTCAGAAAAGTCGCATTCGATTTTCGGGGTTTCCAGAGAAGTCTGCATTGCTTTTTGGGAACGTACCGCTGTGAACCTGGCTGGGGTTTTGCAGCCATGTCTTGGATGTAAAAGTGAGATCTTTTGCGAATTTTGCAAGTGTGTAAAAACCGTATTGGTAAATGCCTATATATTTTCAACTACTGGCATTGAAGGTAAAACTCTGATCAACCCATCCCTCCATGGAGGTTGTCATAGAAAAAATTTTAAAGAATCATTTCTCTTATGTTTTGGAGGCCAGATTAAAATTCCCCCCTTTTCATATATTTAAGTCTTTATTCCAAACTGTTTTCCCCGGATTCTTGAAATGGTCATTTTTTTCCCACAAATACACGCACAGTACAGGTTGGGGGGCCGGGTGTCGAAGAGAAAGTAGCTGCTGTCTGTGTGTCAATGTTACTACCAAAATCGCTAGTCTTTGTTGAGCACAGATTCCAGAACTCTGTCAGAATAAGGCAACCAAGGAATGGGTGCCCACGCGGGGTTCTTTGCAGCCTGAGCCGTCCCTAAAATCCCAGACCCTCCTCAAGTTTCAAAGCCAGAGGCAGTTTATTATGGACAAAACTAAGGATATTGCAATCTAGGGTGTGTGTGAAAAGGCCCTAACACATCACCCATCAGGAAAGAAGGCCCAGTTCAGTGGTTGGATTTAGAGAAAACATTTAAAGTGGGCTGTTTCAGGACAGATTGTACCTCATTGATTCAAAGCAAGCACATCAAATATCCCGGACATACTGACATGCCTAAAGATGATCAGGGGGAAAAAAAAAAGTCATTGCTTAATTATTATTATTTTTTGTAGCTGCAGTTAAATGCATGAGTCTGAGAAGCCCAGACTTTTTGTTAAAGCCGGAGGGGTATTGGAAGGAGCGTTTATTTTTCCTCTCGGAGGCCGAAGCCCAACTCCACGGCCTGTCAGATAATCCCCCAAAGAGTGATAGTGTCCTCCAGATACACTGTTCATGGGTTGTCTCTGTCTCAGTACCTAGTATTTTTTTTTTTTTTAAAGAACTTGCTTTTTTGTAATAACAGTTGCTTATTTCCCATCATTTGCAAAGAACTTCTCAGGAGAAATTGCTCTCCGGTGACTGCATTGTAAGCCTTGCCGAAGGGCTTGTTGCACCCGCCTGGCGTTTACTTCGGCTGCACAGCCGTAGGGGAGGGCGTGCTATTTACCCAGGTAGAAACCGGAGATATTTACTCCTAAGTCCTCCGTGGGCCCTGCTGGCCTTCACATCCCTCTGCACAGGCCTGGCTGAAGCACGCAGGCCTGCACCGTGACTTTTAGGTCAAAGGCATCCTGAGGGCGAGAGAGAAATTCAGCAGCTGAGAGGGAGGGAGAAAAGGGACAGGGCAAGAAGGCAAATGGGCGAGAGGGACAGTGTGTCTGGAAGCCGACCCTTGGTGCCATTGAATCGCTTTTCTTAATCTCTGGGCAGGCGGGCAGGCATGGGAGGGGGGTGGACCTCGGGAAAGCCGAGGCGATCGATACATGGAGTATTCTATTGAGGAAGCTAACACCTCGGTCTTACAGTGTGGGGAGCGTGGAGGCTTGGGGGCGGTCCGGGAGGCTGAGAGCTCCGAGAGCGAATGAGAGCATTTAACTTGCGCTTCTGCTGCGTGGATGCCTTCTCGTGCGTGCGTACCGGTAGCTGCAGGCCAGCCTGCGCCCCAGGCGGACCCGCAGGGTCTCCATTTCGCTGTCCGTGCCGCAATCCCGGGTGGGGGTTGGGCTCCGGTCCTGGGCTAGAGGGGGGCTCCCACACGGGTTTGCACACTCTTTTTCCTTTTTAAATTCAGGAACAGCACAGACCCTAACATCCTGTTTGGTTTATTACAAGACACAGGGGCAAAAAAAAAACAACAAACAGCCGGCTCTCCCCAAAGGCCGGTGAAGACCCAAGTGCCAATGCCAGGGTCTGAGACTGGGCCGCGGGCCTTCCACCGCCTCTGTGCTGCAGCCCAGGGGCCCGCTTGTAGCAGATGTAGGACCAAGCTGATTTCTGTAACTTTGTTTGGCACGTGCAGGCTCTTGGATTTCATCCAGCCTAGAAGCCCATTTGGCCACCTTACAAGGCCCTGACCAGACCGTGCCTGAGCTGCCTGCCGCCGTGCGTGGGGCTTGTCTTACCAAACTGATAGAACCACTGAATTTCCTGAAAGCCATGGAACATTCGGGACCGCCTTCTCGGCTTTGAGGGGTCTGTGAACTAACTCCGTGGAAATGATGGGTCAAACGGTGGGCATGCACAGACGCGCCTTTTTCACAGGTTAAGAGGCAGAACTTGGCCTCAGATTTTTTCCAAAGGGCCCTTAACTTTCAAAAAGGTGAAGAAAGGCAAGTTTAGGTCATGGTCTTTCACTTTATTTTTCTAGCCTCCACCTCGAGCATTCTGTCTCACGGCCACTCACAGGCGCTTCCCAACCTGTGGCCTAGGAAGCTGTTTTCTGCATTTAGGTCACTGAGGCTCCAGGTCCCGGCCCACTGGCCTGCTGGTCTCCAGGAACTGTCTCCTATCCTGGGGACCAACTCGCACCTGGCAGAGCTTTCCTCAGAGGCATGGGCAATGCTGAAGGGTGAAGCCCCCTTCCTGGGCAGGCCTCAGCTTTGTGGCATTTGCCAGTAGCGCTGCTGAGCGCAACAGTTCCAGCCAGTTCAAGGACCAGGCGCATCCGGGAGGGCTCCTAGGCTACGCTGAAATCTTTCTGCACTCAAGTCCCTTAGCCGCGTGGGCCCTGCCAGCTTAGAATTTGCCTTGGCCCTGCATGTAAGGGGGAGGCAGAGAGGAAAACGCAGTTCCTAATCTTGCACACAGACTCCTGACTCGATTAGGCAGCATGGCTGCTGCAGCCTCACGACCCTGTAGGATTGGAGAGAACTGGCTTTCTCAGGCTCTCTCCTCTCATTCCTTCGGTCTCTCTCCCTCTTGCTCTATCCCCCACCTCTTTGCCCCAAATGCCCTGTCCACAGAGTCGGTAACCTGGGGGAGTGTGTGTGTCTGGGGGGCGGGGAGCAGAGGTGGAAGTGGCTGGAGCGAAGCCAAGCGGTGGTGCGGCCTCCAGGCTCGGCGCTGGGAGCAGCTGCGGTCGGCTGAGACCGCAACTGCTTGCAACTCAGAAGCCAGCCCCAGGGCTCGGTCTCCAGCTCTCCCAGGCATGCTTAGCGTTCTCCTCGGACCGGGTTCATCCCGGGAGGAACAAGGCCAAGGGCCTAGCCAATCACCCGGGATGCAAGGGTCTTTCTCAGCCGCACGCAGAGGCCTGAGCAGGTCTGTGCTTCCTGGGATCCTGGCCTTGCAGCAGTTGCAATCAAGGCCTCTGCAGGGGCCGGAGCTGGTGAGGCGGGCAGGCCTGGGGGCATCCTGGAAATCTGTAGCCTGCAGGCCCAGGGGCAAGGCAGCGACCTCCTGGGCTCCACTGGATCCGGCCGGAAAAGGTCACGTTTCCTGAGACATGGATGAGGCCCACACGTGGGGGCGAGCGCCCCGGGCAAGCCATTTCCAGTTGACTTAGAGCGCGTCCCAACCCTGCGGCCAGGGAAGAAGGAGGCCCCCCGGCTCTGCTGAGCAAATAGCCTGGCCTCCGAACGCGCCTAGAACTGGGCCAGGAGCCCAGCCCGGCCTCGAGGAGAACGGATTTCCTCACCGCGGGCCTCGTTAAAATGCGCACACGGCGCGAGTAAGGGCTGCCCCACAGCGGCGGGTTTGGAGGAGGGGGGAGAGGGGAGGGCACGCAGAGGCAGAAGTGTGGTGACACCGGTTCTTGTCATAGCCTCAGGGAGCGTGTGAATGCCAAGGGGAAAGGGGGAACTTGAGAGCAGTGTAGCAGAGGTGTCTGTTGCCCTCCCCCCAAGGGTGCCCCTCCAGGTCCTCACCTCAGGGCAAGCCAAGACCCCTTTCTGTCACCATTCTGGACGTGTGCAGAGCCTGACGGGGCCATGGGGTCTGGCCCCGGCCTCAGAGTAGGGGTGGGGGGTGGGGGAGTCCCTCAGCCATGGTTGCCAGCTGCAGTTGCTTCCGCTCCCCCGACTCATGCCAACCCATCCAGGTCCACCCACAGGCAAGCCTGGTGAGCACTCCGGAGACTAAGAGCCGAACCTGATCAACAGAGGGGCAGAGGAGGGCACAGAGGGCTGAGAGGCCAGGGCTCTGCATTTTGGGGAAACCGTGTGTGGGGCGCAACATTAGAAGTGGCCGTTGTCGGCACCGGGTCCGCTCTGTATTTGCGACACTCTGAGGGTCCTGGTGGCCTTAGGACCAGATCCGCCACTCTTAGGGAGACAGCTCCCCGTGTCCAGAGTTGAAGGGGAAGAGGCTGGGGCCCTAACAGGACCAAGGGCGAGTGGCCGATTCCGAAATGAGGTCGGGGTGCACACCATAAACACCGCGCTTCGTAACTGTTGGGGGCCCAGAGGCCTTTCAAACAGACCCCCCAAGAGGGCTTATGTCTGGGCAGGGCCCGGGCGAGCTCAAGGGCCGGGACCCCCACCAGCCATGCGGAGGGCGCGGCCGCGCCCCCCGGCGCCTGGCCTTGGGGCTGCGGCATCGGGTGTGCGTCTCGCGCCCCATCAATACAGATTACATATTTATATCAATCGCGGGCTCCGAGGGCGCCCTCCGAGAGCGGCCCCGCGCCTACGAAATCAAACTGGGAGTGGTCGCGCGGAAACGCTAGCTCAGGATTGGCTGCGGGCGCCCGCCGCGGTGCGGGGGGATCGCTAATCGTATTCAGCATGTTTTGCACAAGAAATGTCAGCCAGAAAGGGCTATCTGCTCCCTTCGCCAAATTATCCCACAACAATGTCATGCTCGGAGAGCCCCGCCGCGAACTCTTTCTTGGTCGACTCGCTCATCAGCTCCGGCAGAAGCGAGGCCGGAAGCGGCGGCGGCGGCGGCGGCCCCGGGGGCGGCGGCGGCTACTACGCGCACGGCGGGGTCTACCTGCCGCCGGCCGCCGACCTGCCCTACGGGCTGCCGAGCTGCGGGCTCTTCCCGGCGCTGGGCGGCAAGCGCAATGAGGCGGCGTCGCCGGGCGGCGGCGGCAACGCGGGCCTGGGCGCCGGGGCGCACGGCTACGCGCCCGCGCCTTTAGACCTGTGGCTGGATGCGCCCCGGTCGTGCCGCATGGAGCCGTCCGAGGGGCCGCCGCCGCCGCCCCAGCCGCCGCCGCAGGCCACCTCGTGCTCTTTCGCGCAGAACATCAAAGAGGAGAGCTCCTACTGCCTCTACGACTCGGCGGACAAATGCCCCAAAGGCTCGGCCGCCGCTGCCGAGCTGGCCCCCTTCCCCAGGGGCCCGCCACCCGACGGCTGCGCCCTGGGCACCTCCGGCGGGGTGCCCGTGCCCGGCTACTTCCGCCTCTCCCAGGCCTACGGCACGGCCAAGGGCTACGGCAGCGGCGGCGCGCAGCAGCTGGGCGCCGGCCCGCTCCCCGCTCAGCCCCCCGGGCGCGGCTTCGACCCGCCAGCCGTGCTCGCCTCCGGCTCGGCGGACGCAGCCCGGAAGGAGCGCGCCCTCGACTCCCCGCCGCCCCCCACGCTGCCGTGCGGCGGCGGCTCGCAGGGCGACGAGGAGGCGCGCGCGTCGTCCTCGGCCGCCGAGGAGCTGTCGCCCGCCCCCTCTGAGCGCAGCAAAGCCTCGCCCGAGAAGGACGCCCTGGGTAAGCAGGGCGCGAGGAAGCGCCGCCGGCGGGCGGGCCCAGGCCAGGCGCCGAGGGCTGCCGTCCGCGCGGCGGCCGGAGCTGCAGGCCGGCTGGCCTTGTTCGCTTGCTTTCTAATATTTGGGCGTGGGGACCCCGTAGACATGCATGCCCGGCTTCGCGCCCCGCACCAGGCCGTCCCCCCGCGCTGGCCCCGACTGCGGCGAGGGCGCCGGCGAGCAGCGCCCGCGTGCGCGGGCCGCGTCCCCGTGGCCCGGAGCAGCCTCCGCCGTGGCCTGGGCCCAGCCCGCGAGGCGCGGCCCACGCGGGGGGGAGGCGGGAGGGAGGGAGCGAGGCTCGCCCGCAGATAGCGCGGATGTTTGTAAGGCATCCAAAATAAGCAGCCGCCAGCACCAATAAATAAGCCCATTAACCGGCGAAGTTCGAGTTTACGATCCCCTCAGCTTTTTTTTTTCTTTTTTTTTTCCAAAGTAGCTGGCGGGGGTGGGAATCCTCGTCGCGGGTAGAAGAAAAGGCAAGTCCGGCCCCGAACCCCCAGGCCCTGAGCTGAGAGTCACAGAGGGGCCCTGTCGCTGCGCCTGAAACGCCCAGACTGCGTGTCCCTGGCTCCCGGAGAGATGTGAGGGCGGGCCCTTGACCCCGAATCCGTTTTTTCCTGCCTTCCCCAGGCCCCAACTATGGCCTCCTCCTCCTCCTCCACACCCGGCCTTGGGCAATAGCCACGCTGCCCTCCCCTGTTCCAAATAAGCACCCCGGGTCCCCAGCCTGGGGTCTGCAGGAAATGCTTCCCTGCCTTGGGGCCAAAGCAAAGCACAAGTAAGGCGTTAAGTTCAAGATATACAACCTGCCCTCCCAGGCCGTTCATTCTGCAAGCCACTGGCAGCTTTGTGCTAAAACAGGTGTTTGGGGGAAAAGTGGGGGAGAATGTAAATGGGGAGGGTAGGTGTAGGTTGGAGGCCACTGGATTCTGTTGCACACGCCTTTTGGAGGCACTGCTCTTCCTGGGGAAGCTAAAGGGAAGCAGAGCTCGCCCTGTGCGGCTTAGGGCACCTCTCCGGTGGCAGATGCACCCCCGTCTCGAGTTAACCTGCGCCTCTTTATTCCCTTAAATGCCAGGCAATTCCAAAGGCGAAAACGCAGCCAACTGGCTCACGGCAAAGAGTGGCCGGAAGAAGCGCTGCCCCTACACGAAGCACCAGACGCTGGAGCTGGAGAAGGAGTTTCTGTTCAACATGTACCTTACTCGAGAGCGGCGCCTAGAGATCAGCCGCAGCGTCCACCTCACGGACAGACAAGTTAAAATCTGGTTTCAGAACCGGAGGATGAAACTGAAGAAAATGAACCGAGAGAACCGGATCCGGGAGCTCACAGCCAACTTTAATTTTTCCTGATGACGCTCCAGGCAACGCCCGTTTTGTTTGTTTGTTTCTGTTTTGTTTTTTTTTGTTGTTTTGTTTTGTTTTGTTTTGTTTGCGCTTCCAGAGAGCCATCCCTCTCCCTCTGTCTTCAGCCTGTGCCCAGGAACTCGCACCTGTGCGGGGAGCGCCATTCCTCCCTTCCACCCTCGCCATCTCACCGGCTGTTCCATCCATGCAGGGCTGGTTTGTTCTGACGTCTTGTTTCTTTGTCTTGTTGGCTAGGTGCTGGTTTATTTGTCGTTTTTCTGGGGGAAAAAGCCATATCGCTACAAAATCCTATGTAGATAAATATTGCCCTAAGTGTCAAGTGGTGACTGGGGTGGTCGGCTGTGTCTGGATTGCACAGCTCAAGATGGCCCCTGTCCTCCCGGCGGGGCTGGTTTCCTGCGGGGGGCGCCCCGGCAAACCTAGCCGGAAGCCCCAGGTCCCATGGTAGGCGCTGAGGTGTCTGGCCTGAGGTCAATGGTGCAAGGAGCTGCCACTGTGCTCTCTCGCCTGGAGGGCTGGGCTGTGTTTAATCAGGGGATACAGGCCCCTGGGTTTCCTTTTTCTTTCTTCCTTTCTTTCTGGGCAATGAGAAGGGGTGATGGGCATGCAGGTTGGCAAAAAGGCTCGACTTCGGCTGATTGGAAAATCGAGAGTCAGAAAGATGATTTTTTTCTTCCTCTGTTAAGATATCCCAGCTATAAAAGGGGAAAAAAGGGTGAGCAGGAAGGACAAGGACACGTCTCTTCCAGTTTGCGTAAGACTAGACCCGTTCCCTTGCCTCTGAATGTCCATATCCTCTGGCTGTGGATACATAACCTAGTGTAGTTGTGTTTATTATCCGTGCAGGTTTTGGTGGAATTTTTGTCATAAAATCATTGTTACCGAGGGTAACCTACGACAAGCACACTACAATTCTCCCTATCTTGTGGAGGCTATTTTTGTTTTCCACTTTTTTTTTTTTCTTTTTTCTTCCCCAAATTCATGGAAGCCGAGGAGGGCTGGGGCAAGCGGCATAGACTCGAGAGAAGGGAGACATTGTTTGGGTTTCCTTTATACTGTGAAGTTACATGCATAAAAGGGTCAAACCTGTAGGTGCAGAAAAAGAAAAAAAAAACTATAAATGCAAATCTGTATAAATGTCTATTATGAAAAAAATGCCAATCTTGTTTTATGCAAATGCATTCTATCGTTATTATAAATGTTAGTTCTAGCTCTATTTACGTCTAATCTTAAAACAGAATAAATTAATATTGTAATGCTGCTGTGAGTGGAAAAAAAAAGATGATGTTTATGTTCTTATAGAAGAATAAAAGCTGTGGAATGAAGCTTTTTCATTTTACCTCTTTTTTTTTTTTTTTTTTGGACTTCTTATCTTCACCTTCCACGTTATCCCATCCACTTTACAACAGGAGGCCTAGCCCTCGCCCCCTGCAATTACTTGAGGCATCTATTTAAATATTACCTAGACGGTCGTAATTTGTCTGGGCCCTACAGCCCTGGTGCCCTAAGGTTTGTCGGCTTTTGTTCAGTTTTATGACTTGCTAGTATATCTGGATTGTGGCTGCCTTGGACCGGTGGTTTCAGTTGTGAGGGGAGCTGCATAGACAGAGGAAGCCAAACAGGATTTCTCGCAGGAGCCCCAGGGAGGCTCGCAGAGGCTGAATATTTTGTGGGTCCCCCTCGATGGCCCCAGCCTAGGAATCCGGGGAGCAGGCCGGGCCCAACACGCGTCCCTAGCGTCCGCGGCAGCGGTTAGGTAGACGGGCGGCCCTCCCTTCCCCCCAGCACAGCCTCCCCCACCTGGTCGCCCTCGGCGGGGCCACGCGTTTCCTGCTCGCGGGAGGTTGGGGGGGCGGCATGGGGGAGGGGGCGCGGGAGCGCGCGCCCCGGCGGGCGGCCTGTGCGGGGAGGGCGAGGGGAGCGAGCGCGGGAGGCCGCCAGCAGACAGGGAGCCAGGCTCCGGGCTGTTCCCGGCGCTGTGGCGGCGCCGGCTGGCCGAGCGGCAGGAGCCAGGAAGCCAGCGCGCACGCTGCTGGCTCGCTCTCTCCTCGCTTCCCCTCGTCCTCCTGTTTGCCTTTCTGTCCTTTACCTTCCTGGCCTCCCGCTCCCAGGCTTACCGTAGCGGGGCTGGTGGCTGCTGGGACGCGCGGTAGCAGCGGCGGGCGCAGGTTGGCAAGGGGCCGGGCCGGGTGCGATCGCAGGGTTCTCCCTTGGCTGCGGCGGCGGCGGCGGCGGCGGCGGCGGCGGCGGCGGCGGCGGCGGGCGAGGCAGCCCAGCGCGGGCAGCACCAGAACTGGTCGGTGATTTAGGTAGTTTCCTGTTGTTGGGATCCACCTTTCTCTCGACAGCACGACACTGCCTTCATTACTTCAGTTGAAATCGTCTCCAGGTACCTGTGCGCGCGCGGGGGGCCGGGCCGGGTGGGGCATCCAGGCTGTGGTGGTGCCAAGCCTGCGGTGGCAACCTCGGCTTTTCCCCGCGCAGCAGCCTCGTCCCTGCCTCCTTCTCAGCGCGTTGCCAGGCCGCTGGCCTCACCCACCCCCTCCCCACCTGGCCCGGAGCCGGAGCAGGTAGGATCAGGTTAGCTGCGCCTGAGCCGGCGCCGGGGGCGTGGTAGGAATTCTGGGCCCCTGGCCAGTCAAGGTCAGGGGCGCACGCTTCCATCCTGGGCCTCCCCCCCGGCTCCGGGCCTGTGCCAGGCCAGGGACCCCTATTCTCTCCTATGGGGCTGGGACACCGTCAGCCCCACTGCAGGGTAGGGGCTAAGGAAAGACCCCTTTGTCCGCGAAGACTCAGGCTCAACTAGAAGGGACAGGGCGGGATCCCAGCAATGTCACTTACCCTTCCTTCTCCTTGTAAGCGCTTTCTGCTCCCAGGAGTTGCTTTGACTCTTCTTTCCTTCCTCGTTTTTTCCCCCTTCTGTTTCTTCTTTCCTTTACTCGTTCCTTCTTTCTTCCCTTCCCCTCTTTTTATTTTTGTTTCATCTTCGCTGTCTCTCTGTGTCCCGTTTGCTATCCCCACCGCCTCTCCTCCTCAAATCTTCCTTGTCGAGGGACCCAGGGCCGGCCTGGGGAGTCTGGGGGAGATGCCTTATTTGTTCCCTGCGCGCTCAAGGATCTGCCGAGGAAGGGCTCGCGTGGGGCGTCTCCAGGGCTGTGGATCTGGGCCTGGTGTGCTGCAGCGCAGACAAGGCCTCGGTTACGATCACGACCGGATGGCGGCGGCCTTGCGTTCCTGCGCCGCGGGCCAGCAGCAGCAGCCTGGGAGCTAGATGAGGGCGCATCCAGGCTATTTGTGTGCCCACGCGGAGCGCAAGGAGGCCTTCGCCAGCCTTACAAGGGGGGCTGAGGCTGGGCGCTGGGCTTCAGCTCAGTGGAACCGGGCCAGGCAGGGAACTCTCCAGGAAGCGTCTTCCGCTCTCCGGGCCGGGCCGGGCCGGGCCGGGCCGGGCCGGTGGCAGCTCCGGCTTTAACCGCGATAAGGGAGCCCCGTTCGGACTAAGATTGGCCGCATGCTTGCCTGTAGCTTCGATCGGGTTCGGAGTATGTTAGACATGGCATTCTTCTGCAGACCAATGCGGGCGGCGGGGACCCATGCAGCGCCAGCTTGTTTCACATCATAGGGAAAAGGAATTCTAAGTTCCAGAACCATGTGGAATACAAACTTGAGTCCCTGCTCCAAGCTGCGGTCCACTTTGGGGAGTCAGTTGGGCCCTTTTCGTTATTACCGGGAACTGAAGACAATCTGCATCCCTCCCTGCCCCCAACAGACAGACACACGGGCCTTCAGACTCCTTCCCTCCGAGCGGTGCTACCCCTCCCGGGTGGGCCGTGGGCCCAGGAACCGTTTGCATCGCTCAGCCCCGGGCCCCGCTGTCAAAGGCCGGCACACCGCGAGTCCCTCTGAACTCTTCTCTGCCATTTTCAGGACCGAGTATTGGGTTTCTTTTGGAGGCCAAGGTTTTAGAACTCTCAGGCGAGAAGAGGCAGTTTGCAATCACACCCATCCATTATTTACTTATCCACACGAAATTCCTTTCATTTCCAAAATAAAAGCAGATACAAAGCCTGAATCGTCACTCTCCAAGCCTCTGGGCTAAAGAGGGATAATTTTGATTTTGGGATTTACTCCCCCCCCCCTTTCTAATTATTTAGTAACTGTCTTAGGGGAGGGGGCGCTGAGGCTATTTAAAGGGATGTTTTTATTGAAAGATGACTCAATAATGTGTGTCTTCTCTGGGTACCAGACGTGGGAAAGGCAGCCAGGAGGGCACCCAGCCCGCTTGCAGACAACGACAACGAGGAGCGAGCGTTTCCTCTCGAATCCATTTTTCTGAAATGAAAATCTCAGAGGCCCGGCGAACTGCACAACGTGCGGGACACCTTGGACTGAGGTGGGGGTGGGCGTAACAGGGAGGAATTTACTGGGAAAGGCAAACGATTGGGGGAGGGGGCCGAGGCGGCCTGGACCGGCCACGTCGGAGTTCATTGTGTCGGCCAGTTCGATCCCTCTTCCGGTGCCGGTGGGGAAAGGGGCACCGGTCCTCTCCGCGCGGCTTCTCAGCCTTGCCCTCCGGACCGCCTGGCATTTGAGGGTCTCAGGGTAGAACAGGGGTGCATCAGCTTTGGGGCAGTCCGGGGGCATTACTGGAGTTGGGGGGGGGGGGGTGAAGGCAGAAAGGAGATGGGAGCCCCGGAGGCCGGCAGTCTTGGCCGCCAGGGAAGAGGGCTAATGAGAAACACACTCGTGCAGGCACAGTATTCACACGTGAATTTAATTACCCCGTTTTTAGGAGTCCCTGCTTTGCGTTTGGATTTGGGGTGGTTTTTTGTTGTTGTTTCCTCTCCAATTAACAGAGAGGCTGAGGCCTTTTCATATACCCCTGAAAGACCATCACGGATGAGAAACACACTCGTCAATGTGGCTAAACTGACGCTGGGATTCAAGTCAATGCCTCGTGCCCCTCCCCGTTTTAATTTCTGGCCCTGGACTTGAACAGCGGCCGCCTCCGTCGGGCCTTGTCACTCGGCTGAGCCGCCTGGCCGCGTGGGTAACCCAGGCCGGCCGGCCTGGAGCCGTGGCCAGGAAGGAAGGAAGGAAGGACTCACACTGGGCCCGGAGGCCAGCCGCTCCGGAGCGCGCCTCCCAGCTGTGGGAGCCCCTGGGTCTCTGAGGCCGACTTCTCCTTCCATGGCTGCTGCCTCTTGTGGTTTTTTATTTTATTTTTTATTTTGTGTTCTGTTGTGTGCTTTTCAGGTCGGGTTCTGGGAGTGCGCCGAGGCCTTGCAGAGCTCAGCATGAGGGCCTTGGAGGTCGGTGCGCGGGGCGAGGGGAGCGGGCCCAGTGTGATTCCCACCGACGCTGGGCGCGCGTGTGCGGGACCGGCCCTGGCGCGCAGCACGGCCAGGCCCCTAGGCCCTTCCCGCGGGGGAGGCGGGCCGCTCCTCGGCGGGGCGCTCCCCGGGCGCCCCGGGATCCGTAGCCTCTGGGCGGCCCGTGCCTGCCCCGCGCGCTCAGGCAGGGGGCGGCGGTGGCTCCGTGGGGGGACGGCTGCTGCGTTGAATTTGACTTTTCGCGGCCGGGCCCGTGGTAAACGTGCATCTCCGGGGACGGCGGGGATTATTTACAGGGAGCTCGCCAACCAAACACAACAGCCTAATTTAACCTTTCCAAATCCTCGTAAATTTTTACAGCTGGGAGCCACGACGAGGTAAACGAATCTGTTGGTCGTTCCCAACTTCCCGCCAGCCTGTGTGGCTTCTGCAACAATAACTCCTTATGAAATATCATAAATACAGATTTAAATACAGTAGAGCGAGAATGCGATCTGGCTGAATTTTTATAGCTTCAATTATTGTCTAATTTTATGTGAGGGGCTCTGCTGGCCGCACTCGCGCGCGAGCCCCCCGCCTGGCCGATGGCGTGATTAATTGTGATATAAAATAGTCCGCTTCAGAAGTGTGTGTGTGTGTGTCTGGTGGCGGCGGTGGGAGGGGAGGGAGTCCAGAGGCGAGGCCAGATTTGATCTTTTAATCTTCGTTGGCCACAATTAAAACAAACCCGATCGTGGAGCGCCGCGATCCCTTTGCATAAGAAAACATATGGCTTTTGCTATAAAAATGATGACTGCAAAACACCGGGCCATTAATAGCGTGCGGAGTGATTTACGCGTTATTGTTCTGCCGGGCGGACACGTGACGCGCGCGGCCAATGGGGGCGCGGGCGCCGGCAACTTATTAGGTGACTGTACGCACCCCCCCCCTGGTGCCACCAAGTTGTTACATGAAATCTGCAGTTTCATAATTTCCGCGGGTCGGGCCGGCCGGCTGGGCGGGCGCGGGGCGCAGCGATGGCCACCACGGGGGCCCTGGGCAACTACTACGTGGACTCGTTCCTGCTGGGCACCGACGCCGCGGACGAGCTGGGGGCGGGCCGCTACGCTCCTCCGGGGGCCCTGGGTCAGCCCCCCAGGCAGGCGGCAGCGGCGCTGGCTGAGCACCCCGACTTCAGCCCGTGCAGCTTCCAGCCCAAGGCGGCGGTGTTCGGCGCCTCGTGGAACCCGGTGCCCGCGGCAGGCGCCAGCGCGGTGCCCGCGGCGGTGTACCACCACCACCACCACCACCACCACCCCTATGTGCACCCCCAGGCGCCCGTGGCGGCGGCGGCGCCGGACGGCAGGTACATGCGCTCCTGGCTGGAGCCCACGCCCGGCGCGCTCTCCTTCGCGGGCTTGCCCTCCAGCCGGCCTTACGGCATTAAACCTGAACCACTGTCGGCCAGAAGGGGTGACTGTCCCACGCTTGACACTCACACTTTGTCCCTGACTGACTATGCTTGTGGTTCTCCTCCAGTTGATAGAGAAAAACAGCCCAGCGAAGGCACCTTCCCCGAAAACAATGCTGAGAATGAGAGCAGCGGAGACAAGCCCCCCATCGATCCCAGTAAGTGTCTCCTCCCTGCGGACCCGGCCGCCGCCTCCAAGCCGGCCACCCGGATCTGCCGGCGCGCCAGCTTCCCCTGGAGCCTGCCGCTGCCCCGGCAGCCAGAAGTCGCTGTTTGGGACGCGCCGGATGGGGCCTCAAGTCCACGGAGCTGTGCCGAGCGCGCCCGCGGGGCCGGGGGGAGGGGAGGCAGCCACTACCGACAGGGGGGGCGGGGCGGGCGCGGCGGGCCGAGCCCAGATGGGCCACCCACCTCCCTGGCTGCCCCGGACCAGGACACAGGGACTTTGGGTCGTTCAAGCAGCGTGGCAGCGTCTTTTGTGCGGCGGGATTGTCTGGGGCAGGCGGCAGCGACTCCAGCCGGGACGCTGCGGAAGGCGGCCCAGTGCCTCCACCTCCAGCCTCCAGCCAGGGGCGGCGTGAACCTCGCCCCGAGGAGGCTGCCGGCGACCAGGCCACCGGCGTCCCCGGGCCAGATTATTCCAATAAACCGAAAAAGGGGATCGTCGGCTTCGGGGCGCCCAGGGCGCGTCGTGCCGGTCTGCCCGTCCCTACTGGGGAGGTCAAATAAGGGCTGGGGAGAGAGAGGCGAAGGGAAGGCGACCGAGTTCACGAGCGGGAGCTGTCTTGCTGCACGAACACGGGGTAGCGTGGTTTTCCCCTGCCTTGCAAAAGGATCTGCTTCCAAATTTCACTCATCACGCACTGTGTGTGTGGGAAGTGGGAGGGGAGAGGAAAGCACAGGACAGAGGAGAAGGAGGGCCTCCGAGGGGAGGGGGAGCCGGGAGCTGAGGTTTTTACTGAGTGCAATTGTAAGTGACCGTCCCTGCGTCTGTCTGCCAGGGGTCCATTGTGTCTGAGGCTCTTCCCTGGCCAATTCAGCGGCGCCCTGGAGGTTACCTAGCCCCCAGCAGAGGTGTGTGGGGGGGTGCTTTTCCTTCTATTCAGTCCCCCCTCTCTCCCCCACAGGCAACCCTGCTGCCAACTGGCTCCACGCGCGCTCCACGAGGAAGAAGCGCTGCCCCTACACGAAACACCAAACGCTGGAACTGGAGAAAGAGTTTCTGTTCAACATGTACCTCACCAGGGACCGCCGGTACGAGGTGGCCCGGCTGCTCAACCTCACCGAAAGGCAGGTCAAGATCTGGTTCCAGAACCGCAGGATGAAAATGAAGAAAATCAACAAAGACCGGGCGAAAGATGAGTGATGCCGCTGCCGTGCGTTTGGAAAACAGATGGAGCGAAGAGAGAAAGAGAAAGGCCTGCCTGCCCCTTTCTGCCACCCCCATTCCACCCGAGCTTCCAGCACCCCGCACAAAGCGGCTCTAAGCTCCAGGCCTAGGCCCCCTCCCCTGCAACCCCCTCTCAGGCTGGCTGCTAGGCCTGCCGCTTTAACGGAGGAGGTATTGTACGCTTTCCATTTTCTGTAACACACACAAAAAGAGCCCGAAGGAGGCGAAGAGGCGTTAGTGCTGATGGCTCTGCGTGCTAGCTTGTATATATTTTATAAAATCTACCTGTTCCTGACTTAAAACAAACAAAAACAAAAAAACTACCTTTTTATAATGCACAACGGTTGACTGCGGGCTGTGTAGTTTTTAGTCTGTGTAGTTAACTTAATTTTCTCTGTGCGGCAGAGTGATCTGCCCAGATACTTGAACACTGTGTTTTATTGTGGTAATTATGTTTTGTGACTTCGACTTCTGTGCTGGGTGACACACCCGTTGTGAGTGTGAACGCTAGAATTCAATTTGAACTCAGGTTGTTTATGAGGGGGGAACGGTTGCATAGAGTATAGTTCTGTAGTGGAATATGTCTTCTGTATAACTAGGCGGTTAACTTGGGATTATAAATTAGCTGTAAAAATTTCCTGGTGAAATAAAAAAAAAAAAAATTTTTTTTTTTAAAGAAAGGGTTCTCCGGATGCATAGATTCCTGGTCTTTTCCACTTTCGAAATCCGGGCATTTCTGTCTCTACATGCTCTGTTGACCTGTTTTGTTCATTGTATATATAAAACCACGTACTAAAGAAAAAAAAAAAACAAAACCATCAGACCAGCTGGAATATTGCTTTTGTCTCAGATGAACAGTGAGGATATTCGGAGCTATACGTATTGTGCAGAAGGTTACTACCTATGGTTTACTTTTACTTTTAACGGCAGGAGTGGGGGGGGGGGAGGGAATGAATGCTTATTGTAATGGAGTTAATTTTATTGATAATAAATTATACACTATGAAACTGCCATTGGGCTACTGTAGGTTTGTATTCTTGGTGAACCTGGGGTTTTCATTGGGCTGAACAGACACTGTATATTTTGCAATAGTTACCTCAAGGCCTACTGACCAAATTGTGTTGAGATATTTAACTTTTTGCCAAATAAAATATATTGATTCTTTGTTCTTTTTTGGGTCAATTCGTTGCACCTTCTTCTGGGGCAGGGGAGCCGGGGTGGTCTCTGGGAGGGAGCCGGGTTGGGGTGGAGAGGACTGAACCTCGATGTTGCTCTGGCGGGCTTTGGGGAGCCGAAACCTCCAGCAGCCAGCGGCGTGCAGCACTAGCAGCCGAGAAAGGCGGGGAACACGGGGCAAGGCTGGGGCGGCGAGGCTGGGCTCCCCAGCTTTGTGTCCATTTGCAGGACGGCCAAGATGCTTCCGAGGAGCCGGGCTGCAGACTCGGATACCACCGGCCGGTAGCCATGACAATCCCCTTTTTATCTGGGTTCCCCAATCAATTCCCCAAACCTGGGTCCAAGGCGACTGCTAGGCGTCCCCTGGCAGGGAGGGTGGGGGTGGGTCAGCGGAACCGAGCACGAGGGTACCTCTCCTAAGGAGTCTCCCAGGAGGCAAACAGGAGTCCCGATCGCCCCAACGTGGCCGCAGGGGACCGAGTTTGGGGGGCTCTCAGGGGACGGAAGACCCGCACCCCGCACCCCCACGCCCTGGCTGGCTTGCCTGCAGGAATCTGGGCCCTGCCCCGCGCGCCCCGCCCGGAGCACAAGCCCGGGCAGAGGCAGGGCCCAGGCAACTGACCGGCCCGAAGCGCCATAAAAGCAAATAGGGGCTGTTACCGTTTATGGGGTGTAAAGGCTGCAGGGAGAATGGCCACAGCTTCTAGATGTGGCTGGGAGTGCTCGGCCCCAGGCCCCCCCTGTTCTCGCCCTTGCCCCCATTCCCTACCCCCTGCGACTTCTGCAGAGGTATCTGCACGGACGCGTAAAAGGGGACCCGGGGCGCCGAGGGGATGGGGTGTCCCTTCACACCCCCACCCCCACCCCGCCGCCCGGCTGAGACGCCCTCTGTTGTTGCAGACAGAAGGAACTTCAAAGAATGGGCAGTAAGGGTGCGCCATAAAGGCCGGGTCTGCGAACTGTCTGGAATTCCGCCCTTAATGAGTTTACAACTGTCCAGCCCCAATTAAGATTTTCCACCAAAGCCCTTTCATTTGTTTGCTCTGTCTGCCGCCGATCATGCGGCTGCGGAAACAGCTCTCCTTTTTATGGGCACTCCCCGCTCGGCAGCGTAGATTCCGGGCTCCCCGCGGGCCCCCCGTGGACGGGGCCCTGGCCGGCCTCGGGGAGTGGGGCGCAGGGCCGCGCGCGCGGCCGAGGACGAAGTTCAGGCCGGGGGGCCGGGGCTGCAGCGCCAAGGACCGGCCAGCAGATGGCAGCATGGCTCCACGCAAGAGCCGCCCGCGCCGCCATCTCCGGCGGCCGCGACCCCGCCGAGTCCCTAAGATGTCGACTTGACGCGCGAGCCTGTCTGGAAGGGGAGCCCCAGACTGGAGCGGACAGCGGAGGTACCGTTCCCCGGGCGGCTCCCGCCAGGATGGAAGCCTCGCTGGAGAAGAGGGAAGCGGAGTGGGTTCGGCTGACCCGCACCCTCCGGTCCCCTCCTGCCCGATCCAGGCGGCCTAGCGCAGCGGGGCCGCAGCCCCAGGCGCAGGGACGGTCCCCGTGCCGGGCCCTGGACGAGCCCCGGGGACGCGCGACGCTTGGAGAACCCGGCTGGCCGGCGGACAGACACACAGGGACTAAGGCCTCCAGCCCCCAGGACCTGGTGACCCTCCCCAGAGGGTGGGCAGGGGGCTCACACCGTAGCCAAAGGTCCTGCGGCGCGTCCTGGGAGACCCCCCCAGAGGCTGCACCCCGGCCCCGGCCCGATGAGCGAGCCTTAAATACGTGACCCTCAAAGTGGCCGGCTGACAACGGGGCGCGCGTAAAGGCCGTTCTTGGGGACTGTCTGGTGTGGGTCTGGCGGCGGAGTTGCGGGGGGATGGCGCATCTTTGGGGACCGACCCGTAGCTGCTTTGGTTATTCTAAAATAAACGTGACAGTGGAAATAATCACCAGGTCCTCGCTCCCGCACGGGAGGGCGCGTCGTGAACGACCTTCCCCGGCGGCGGCGTCTCCTGTGCGGGGAGCCAGGAGCAGGGAGGCGGCGCGAGGATCGGCCCCGGGGGCAGAGCGGTTACGGAGGGACAGCGCCAAGGCACGCGGGGCACCCCGGGGCCCCGCCGGAGCACTCCACGCGGTGCCTTCATGTGGGTTGTAATCGTCTCTGCCAAGCCCACAAAATGTTTACAACCCGCATCCCCGCGCCGTACACGCTATAAAACTGGGGACGGGGTTCGGGCTGGCATCGCTCCCCTGTGCGCCCCCCTCTCTCTCTCCCTCGTCCCCTTTTCTGTTTATACACACAGCTGGTAATACGGAGCACGCCTCCGCGATATTTTCTTCCATAATGCGCCGCACTTCACAGCATCGCATGGTAAGAAGGGTTTTATAGCTTCCCCAGAGCCGCGCGTGGCCACGCATCCAAGCGGCCGACGGAAAGCTCCGTGTGTGTCCCTGCAGATAAGTAGCAGGGCAGCCGGCCGGGGGCCAGCGCCTCTCGCCCCCGGTCGCGGAGGCCCCAGGTACGTGCAGGCCGCCCGGGAGTCCAGAGGCCCCGCTTGCCCTTGGCCGGCCAGCGGCTGGGAGGCGGTTCTCCGCGCGCGGCTGCTGCGGCCCAGCCCCGGCTTCCCGGGTGCCTCCCAGCCCCCGCGCCAGCCCGAGCGGGACGCACGGCCGTCCGTGCTGCGCCCCGGGGACTGTTCGCCGGATGGAGAGCCGACGCGCAGGGCGCGCGAGGGGCGCGGGTGGAAACGTTCAGAGAAGCCCATGGTCCGCCGCCCGTCTGCCCGCGGGCTCCAGCCGCTGCGCCCGAGCTGGGCTCACATTCTTAGCTGGATTTCAAGGGTGAGGACTCATCGGTACCAAGAAGCAGGGCAGACACATTCTGCTCGGTGGGCCGGAGCGCAGCCCCCAGGACAGAGGGGGACAACGTCTATCCAACCGCAGCGGAGCCGATGAAGCCCCCGCCTGCACGTGCCGGCTCCAGGCCGCGCGTCAACGACTGTTTCTGTGACTATGACCACACATAACCCAGTGCACTTGCGTCCCTTCAGCCCCATCAGTGGGAAAGCCACCGAGGCCTCGCGGAAAGCCTGGTTTGGGCCTTTTCGTTGGAAACCCCCTGCTACAGAAAGCAGGCGGCGAGCGGGAAGCCCGGAAACGAAAGGGAGGTTGCGGCACCCGCGGGACTCGGCCCACTTGGCTGACTCGGGCCCAGAGAGGCGGAGGCCTTGCGCGCAGTATCGGAACCCTCCTGGGCCCAGACGGAGGGCCAGCGCGTCCTGCCAGGACCGCTCGGACCTGCGCGAGACCAGAGCGGGCGGCGAGGCGCGGTGCTCAGCGCCCCGGGGCGCGCGGCTGCGACCCTCCGCGCGCTCCCCTCGGTGTGTCGCCTCGTGTCCCTCGGGGCCGGTCCTGTCGGCCGCTCCAGCCCCCGGAGTGGAGACAGACGCCGGCCCACGGCGGTGCGGGGTCTGCCTCACTTTGCTTCTTGCTCCTTGTCACCGGGGGGAACAATTTATGGGTGTAAAGCGGTCTAATTCCTCCTCTTTGATCTCCCAGCCCTCTTCGTGTTTGTTTCGTCTTCCCTTAAACTTTCTTGGGTTATTATTTCCCGCCAGAAAGCGACGCTATTTAGAATATTTGGTTTTTGTTTTTTTTGTTTTTTTCCTTCTCTTCCAGGCTTACCCCCCTCCATTTCCCAGCCAAGCCCCACCATCACCCTGATAAAGGGAATACCGGCCATTGCCCCCCACGGCCCCTCTGCCTCCAGGGCGCACGCCCCTGGCCCCACCTGTCCCGACAGCCCCCCGCACCCGCGCCCTGGCGCAGCCCACTAGGCCCGAGCCGGGGCTCCGCGGCATCGGGGTCGCATCCCTCCTGCGGCCTTTTGTGCTCCTAGGACCCCCTGAGAGTGTGCGGTGAACAGGGCAGGCTGGACCCCCTGAAAGCGACGGGAAGCGCTTTGTACAGGAGGAACCAAACTCCATCATTGAGAGGAGAATTTCCGGGGCAATTCCATTGTGAGGTCGGGTTTATGGTGTGCAATCGAGCCGGGCCGTAAAAGTCGCCCTGACCTGGCGGCCGGTTTTCTGTCGTGGCCCCGGCAGTTTATGAGGCGCTTAGGGGAAGGCTGGGGCCCCCACATCCTTTCATGCAACGGTGGGCGCCCGGCGCTTCGGCGGTTCCAACCCCGCGCGGGGTCTGGAGGTTTGGGAAGGTCCGGGCCACCGGTGGGGGCCCGAACGGGAGGGAGGCAGACGGCTGTGCGCTCCCTCTCTCTGCCAGGGAGTCTGGAGAGGCGAAGTCGCCAGAGCTGGGGGGCCTGTAGGAGGGGTCTCCCTGTGTTGTCTTTGGGGGTCTCCAAAAAAACAACTGGAGATCTACCGTGGGCTGCAGCCCCAGGCGCCTGGGGCCCCTCTCTCCGCCGCAACCGGGCGCTAAGGCATCGATTGCCCCCCGGCACTTGGGCCCCGAAGGCGCTTCAGAGGCCCAGGGGGGCGGCCCCCGCGAAAGCTACGCGTGGCCTGGGGCCCCAGGGCTACCTGGGAAGGGCAGGGCCTGAGGTCCCTTCAAAGCTGTGGGACAGAGACCTGGGTCCCCTTCCGGCCAAGAGATTCAAGCGTTGAGGACGGGACAAAAGAGCGTGTCCAGCCATTCCTCCGGCTGCCAGAGGCCAGCCAGGTGCCCAGGGGCGAAAGCAAGCACAGAGCCTGCGGGGTCAGCGTGTCCAAGAGGAGGGGGAGTCCACGTTAATAAATCTATTGGCAAATGAGGCTCATTAATAGATAAATAGTTCACTGCTTCCTTGAGGGCAGATAAACAGTGCGCCCCTGATTAAGGGAAGGAAGCCGGGAGACCTTGACTTTATTCGACCCACATGGTTCCAGTTTGCTGCGGCTGGACGCGCCGCCGCTGCGGCCCCATCCGGAGGGGACTCGGGGTCGCCTATCGCGCGCCCGCTGGACTTGGGTGCGAGGAGACGCGGGCCAGGCGCGGGTTCACCACAGGGCGCGCGGGCGCGCGGGGCGCCCACGTCCCCGGGCCGCGTCAGTGGGCAGAGAGGACGCGCAGGCTTGGTGACGAGCAAGAGGGGGCTGCGCCCGGCCGGCCCCGCCTGGCCTCCGCGGGCCGGGCACCCCGGCAGGCGGCGGGCTGAGCGCGCCCGCGGACCCCCGGGGCGCGTCACCCCGCGGGACGCTCCGGGCCCTCTCGTCGGCCACATATTTGAGCCTCTTCCCCTTCCATTCTAGGCGGCCGCGGGCCCCGCGGAGAGAGACCACCTGTGAGGGCGGCCGAGATTGGCGGAGGCGGTCATGTGGGCGGTCACGTGCCGCGGCGAGCTCCGTCCAAAAGAAAATGGGGTTTGGTGTAAATCTGGGGGTGTAATGTTATCATATATCACGCTACCTCGTAAAACCGACACTGAAAGCTGCCGGACAACAAATCACAGGTCAAAATTATGAGTTCTTCGTATTATGTGAACGCGCTTTTTAGCAAATATACGGCGGGGGCTTCTCTGTTCCAAAATGCCGAGCCGACTTCTTGCTCCTTTGCGCCCAACTCGCAGAGAAGCGGCTACGGGGCGGGCGCCGGCGCCTTCGCTTCGACCGTGCCGGGCTTGTACAGTGTCAACAGCCCCCTGTACCAGGGCCCGTTCGCGCCCGGCTACGGCCTAGGCGCCGACGCCTACGGCAACCTGCCCTGCGCCGCCTACGAGCAAAACATCCCCGGGCTCTGCAGCGACCTCGCCAAAGGCGCCTGCGACAAGGCGGACGACGGCGCGCTGCACGGCCCGGCCGAGGCCAGCTTCCGCATCTACCCCTGGATGCGGTCCTCAGGTAGGCGCAGCCCGCAGGCGGGCCGGGGAGGGCGGCGCGCGGGCGCCCGGGCTGCGCAGCGCCGTCCGGGGCGCAGGCGGCTGCGAGGCGGCGGCCCCGTGACTCCTGGCGGCGCTGGCGCTCTGGTTTTAATTAGAGCCGAGGCGCCATAGCGCGGAGAGCCCGTAGCATTGTATGTAAATGAGGCCCATAAAACTTTTTATGGCCCAATTAATGGGTTCAATCCTCGTAAATTTATTTAACTCCATTTGCCTTGGAATTTTAGCATTAAGTTTGTTGGCTGGCTCTTCCCCCTCGCTCTTTCTTCCTCCCTTTCTCCGCTGCCTCCCTCCCCCTTTTCCTTTCAGCCCGGCTTTTCTTTCTCAAAAGCAGGGAGGCTAACCCTTCAGGGCCCCTCACACGCCCCTGTGCCAGGGGCCATTTAAAGGCTGGGGTGCGTGGGGGAGGGCGGGAGCAGGGACCGGGGTGCGCTGAGGAAGGTGTGGGGTGGGGGGCGCGGGCTGCTGGGGAGGGAAGGCGCCCCTGGAGTGCGGGCCGCCCCGGGGTCTCCCACTTGCCCGGGCAGGCGGAGCAGCGGCCGGCTGGCCTTTGAATGGCGACAGCACAGCGTCTCCACTTGGCCCGCACTCTATATGTACCATTTCCCTTTGTCAGAGGGAAGCGGGACATTGTGGAAGCCTATCGGGCTGGAAAGGGCGCTGGAAAGTTGGGATTCTGCGCCTTCCCTCCTGGCGGAGCCGCCTGAGCGCCTGGCACCGCGGATGGAGGCTCCCCGGGCCGCCGCGCCTGCGCCTGCCCCTGCCCAGCTCCGGGGCGCGGGGCGCGCGGCGGCCGGGCAGGAGGTGCGGGCGGGGCGCAGCGGCCTAGCGGGTGCACGGCCCCGCGTCCCTGTTGGCGTGTGCGCCCGTGTCCCCATGTCTGCTTGCAGGGCCCGACAGGAAGCGGGGCCGCCAGACCTACACGCGCTACCAGACGCTGGAGCTGGAGAAGGAGTTCCACTTCAACCGCTACCTGACGCGGCGCCGCCGCATCGAGATCGCCCACGCGCTCTGCCTCACCGAGCGCCAGATCAAGATCTGGTTCCAGAACCGCCGCATGAAGTGGAAGAAGGAGCATAAGGACGAGGGTGCGGCCGCTGCCCCCGCGCCCGAGGGCGCCGTGCCCCCCGCGGCCGGCCCCGCCGCCACCGCCGCCGACAAGGCCGACGACGAGGACGAGGACGAGGACGAGGACGACGAGGAAGAATGAGGGGCCGAGCGGGGCCCTGCGCTGCGCCAGGCGGTCGGGAAAGCGTCTTTAGAGACGGCGATTTTATTCACAAAAGTGGGGAAAATAAAAAGAAAATGTAAAACAACAACAGACCAACAAACCCCAAACCCAGCCCCCAACCTCTCCCCCACGACCCACTTCGGTTCCCAACTTTCCTGGACCGAGCAGCCACCTGGACTCGTCCTTTTGGGGACCCCCGTCTGCCTTTGAGGGCCCCCCCGCAGGCACCCCCTCAACCCACGGCCGGCCGGCTCTGCGCTGGCGCGGCTGAGATACTACCTAGCACAGGCCTCAGAGAGAGGCACCCCCAAACTACCTATGGGCCCCGACCCAGGACGCCCAGCGCGCCCCAACACTGGCCGGCACCTGCACCTCCCCCACACTGGCAAGAACCCGGCTCTCAGTACTACCTACTTCTTGTCCCAAACTACCTATTTTGTGCTCACTGCTCACCTGCTACCTAGTGCCGCCCCCCCCCCAGACCAGGCCGCGGCCGCCTGCGCCCCACGGTCTTTGGGGGTCTCCCAAGGCTGCACTGAGAAGGTGCTGGGGTCTGGGGACCAGGGCATTGGCTTCTATTTAAGTGGGAAAATAATATATTTATTCCAAAGCATTCTAAGTGCTGCAAACCTAGACTCCCTCCCTGTCGGGCCTGAGCACCCCACGTTCTGGCCCATCGCCCCCCACTTCTGGAGGGGAGCATTCCCAAGCCAAGCGGCTGACCTGAGCCGGCGGCTGCCTAGCCGGGCGGTGGCGGTGCCCCCCGCTTCCCTGCCCCTGTGTCCCCTGCCCAGCCATGTGGAATACGTTCGCCCTGACTCTTCCTTCCATAGCAGATACTGTCTGTTTGAATAAGATTTTTGTTGTTGTCGTTTATATCATCTTGGAAGCTCATTTGTAAAGAGGCACTGTCTCGACTTGGGAAGAACGTGCTAATGGGGTGACTTTGTAGCATGGTGTGTCGTCTTGAGCGAACTCGATAGGTGGGGAGAGCTGGTGCCTCCCTGCCCTGAGCCCCCCGCCCTGTCCCCCAGTCCTGCTGCTCTCGCCTGGGGTCCCAGGAACAGGAGCAGGAAGGTGTGCTTCCGGTCCTGCCCAGCTAACTGTGTTTTATGTAACAAAAATAAAGATGCTTGTTGACACAGACGCCCGGTCTGCTGTATCTGGGGGCGGGGGTGGGGAGAAGCCCCGCTCTGTGTGTGTGTCCAGGGGGGCCTTAGGGAAGCAGAAGGACAAACAGGGTCCAGGCCGTGTGTGTGTCCACGAATTGGGCGTCTGTGTGTGTCCAGTCCCCGCTCTGTGGGTTTCTTGTGTGTGGATTTGTGTAGGTGTGTGCGAACCTCGCTCCGCATGTGCGTTTCTGTGTGTGCCTGTGTGGATTTGTACGCGTCCCTCATGGTATGTATTTCTGTGTCCGTCACCCAGGGACGGTGTTTCTGCGTGTAAATGGCACGTATTTCTGTGTCCATGATGGAGTGTATGCGTCTCTGTGTGTCCGTAGTTGTATGTGTGTATTTCTCTGGGTCGACCTCCTTTGGTCTGGCTTTTGTGTGTGCGCACAAACACCTTCCGGCTCCCTGGAAAACGAGATCTTCAATTGGTACAATGCAGTCTGTGAACCTCCTTAAAAATGTCCCTAAATTCCACGACCGCATCAAAACTCCGCTCTGTGCTTTATGGCTGGGGGGTGGGTGGGCTTGCAGAGGGGTACCACCCTGCGACTCCCCCAGAATTCTCCCTGCGCCCTGAACCTGGCGCCAGGCCAGGAGGTGCGATTGGGGGGTCTCTGATGCACCCCCCGTCCCCTACACACACGAACACCCCGTATTCAGGCTAAAGCGAGGGAGCCCCGCGCCCGGCCCTGCAGCCCAGGGGTCTGAGAGGGGGCCGGGGCCGCACCCCGGGGCTGGAGCCTCCGCAGGGGCGTTGGGGTGCGGGGAACCGTGAGGGGCTGGGGAAGGGGCGAGGGGCGCTGGCAGCAGCTCAGAACAGCGTGGGCTTGGTGGGCGGGGGTCTCGGCTCCGGAATCCCTCCGGGGCTGGGTCCCCTTCTTCTGGCTCTTTTCATAAAACCCGGCCCAACTGGGTCTGTGAAGCCTGCGGCCCCCAGTCGGGGCGGCCTCCGTGGAAAGATGGCGCCGATGGAAGAGCTGCCTCCTCTTAGAGATGGGGAAAGGGTCATAAATCCGTTGTTGTTTATGAAAATTTACAACTTTGCAATACAACTTTATGAGTTGTTCGGCCCTTCCATTGGCCGCTGTCGGTCATGTGGATAGGAACCGTGAACATGAACTTTTTTATAATTTCCCTGGCGAGAAGAGAGCCGCATTCTTTTGCTCCGCTCGGTCCTGCCTGCTTCGCAGGGCTCTGCCTTTGCAGCCCAGCTCGGCTGCGCTTTGTCCGGCGATGACGAGCGAGACGAGGCCCCGGGCCGGGCCGGCCCAGCCGCGCGGGCTGGAGGTGGGGCGCACCCCGCTCCCGGGGCCGCCGCGCCCGCTCTGCAACTCGCAACCTGGCTAATGTCCTGCGTCCTCTGGCACCAGGAAGGAGGACAATTCGTCTCCCCGGGCTGCGCAAGCGACAGCTGTCAGAGGGGCAGGAGCTTCTGGGAGCCGCCATCTGAAGGTGAGACAGGAGGGGAGAGACAGGGGCAAAGGTGGTGAGATGGCAGCCGGCGCCGCCGGCGGCGGGAGAGGGCACCCAGGGCGGCTGTGCAGTGTCACACTGCCCCGGTCCCATGCGCCCCCGCCACCACCGCCACCACCACGCGCACACGCTCCCACGGCGGCAGGGCGTGCCCGCCGGCCTCCCCGTGGCACGGAGCCCTGGCACGGGGCGCGCGCACCGACTTCTCGCTCCCCTTCCCCCAGCGACATGCCCGAGCCTCCAAGGAAGTGCCCGGGCACCCTGCGCTCCCGCCAGCCTCTGGGGTTTGGATTTGCTTCCGTTCTTTCATTCGTGACCCAGTGGGTTCCACTGAATTGGAGACGGTCCCCGACCTGATCAGGTGGGGCGAGGTGTGGGGGCAAATGAACCGACAGGCGTCTGACAGCGTCCACGCCGCACCTTCTGTTTCGTGGGCACTGGTTTCTGGGGAGAAAGGTCGCCGGAGGGGAAGCGCGCACACACACTTACTAATCCAGCCAGGGTCCTCTGCTGATCGCCTGCTTCTCTCCACGCGATTCCCCGCTGCGAGAGGCGTCCGGAGCGCGGGGAGAGGGCAGAGGCGCGCGGGTGGGATCTGCGTTGGAGGAGAGGATGGGGTTAATTGGCTGGGTGCTGCTTGGCGGGAAGTTTCGGTGCGGAGGACGGAGCCGTGTTATTGCGCGGGGCAGGGGCCCACGGCGGAGGTGGAAGGGAGGACGCAAACCGAGTCTGGGCGGTAGGGGGACCCCCGCCCACCTCGGCGCAGCGGGCTGGCGCCCGTGCGCCCACCTTCCGGGAGCGGCTGCAGGCTTGTGGAGCCGCCCCGGCGGAGGCGCGGAGCGGCCGCGGGCGCGGGCGTTCCGTCGCGCGGTGGCGCCGACCGCGGTTCGGCCTGCGTGCCTCTGGGCCACCTTGGCCCCGGGAGCTCCCCGGGAGCGCGACCCGCAGCCACCTTCAGGTTCTGGGCTCGCGTTCTTTGTGTGTGCTTGTTTTTTGGGTTCTGGTTGATACTGTGGTCCCACCTTAAAACAATACCATGGTGTGCATTCGATCACTAGGAAGGAGCCGTGGAGGTTCGGGCGCCCGCGGGCGCTCGGGGTGCGCTCGGGGCGGACGAAACGGCGCCTTTGCGCCGCAGGGCCGCGGGCGGCCTGACTGCGGCGGCTGCGGGCAGATTGATGTATTGTGACCGCGCCGGGCGCTCACTGCTGCCACGCTGTGGCCGTCGCCGGGACCACGCCAGCCGCAGCCCCGCGTCGGGCAGCCAGGCGCGTCCGCCGCGCGGGCCCCTCAGAGATTCCCAAGCAGGCCGAGGAGAGGGGGGCGAGGGAGGACCCGAGGGGCGGTCTCCCAGGGCCTGACTGGCCCGGAACCAACCCCGCCCTGGCCACCTGACAGGAGCTGGACGCCCGACGAGACTCGGGTCCCCCTCACCCCCCAGCACCATGGAGACTGGTTGCACAGGCCGCCTGGCACGTCATGGCTGCTTCTGTCCAAACTGCGCGGCCCAAGGCGCCCCGGAGGCGCAGGCTGGTCGGAAGGACATGCCGCGTTGGGATTTTGAAATCAGAGGCATCCCTGCTAGTTCGGAGGCCTGGCTGGCCTCCAGGAGGACTGGCGATGGCGAGGAAGGGGGGCTTTGGTACAGGCAAGGGCCCGTGGCAGGCAGAGGCCGCACCTGTGTGCTGGGGGCCTGTCCTGCGCTAGAATCCAGGCGGCTGAATGGGCTTCAGGGTCCCCCCCCACCCCCTGACCGGCAGGCCACCCTGCAGCCTGGCGGAGCTCAGGGGGGGCAGCCCAGAGAAAGGGCGGATTGTGGGGCCCTGCTTGCAACGCCATCCCCCTGAAGCGCAGCTGAAAGGTAAGTGCACTTTCTGCACAGCTTCGACCAAGAAGAGAGGCCTGGGAGCCATACTCACCATCCCAGAGACATCCCTCCACTGTCTGGGCTTCTAGCCTTGCCAGAGTGTTTCTCTCTCTCTCTCTCTCTCTCTCTCTCTATATATATATATATATATATATATATATATATGTGCTGGTTGTAGAAATAAATTTGGGCGGCTGCCAACATGATATGTACTAGCCTTGGCGAACGTAGAGATTTCGATTTAATCTATTTCTCCCCCATCTTAGTGCCTATAGAAGCTAGCAATATAATGTTTTTTGGCTGTTAGCTGAGAAATCAAATTCTCTCGTTGGCTGGGACCATGATTAGATGGAGAATACAGGTCATGCCATAACAAACTGCCACCGGCCCCAACACTGTGGGACCTGCAGGCATGAAGCAGAAATTATAAGTGTAAACATTTATCAACATCTCCCAATGGGTTTTTTTCCCATCTAATGTAATCATAACTTGCTTGAAATCTCTGTTGTCTGATGGTCTTGTTTAGGAAATAAGACCTCGAACGGGATAGCCTTGGACCCCGGCTTTACACGATCATTCGCCTTTTAATTTCTGACTCCTGATTTTTCGTTTTCATGAATCAGATCCTTTCCCTGAAGACATGCAAGGGAAATGTTACATTGCATCGTCTCCTCTGCCAGATCCTTCTGTCTATACGCAAAGGAGAAACTTTCCCGGCTTCGATTTATTGGTGGGCAACCAGAAAGCGTCTGGGCGCAGCCTCCAGACGGTTGGCAGCAGCCGCTTTCAAGGGTGCACACCCGGCTTTGTGGAGGTCGACCTTAGCCCAGTCCTTTCCCACGTTTTCCCCTTTGGGGGAAGTGAGGATGGGGGTGGGGAGTAGGGGGAGGATCGAAAAGCAAGGAACAGACTAAGGAAGTTGTTGCCACATTCCTAAGGGGGACATTGACACCCCCACCCCCACGCCCTGAACTCCATTCTAGGCATTTGCTAGAATTTCATAGATCTTATAAACATCTTCTGGAAATTCAACCAAATCGTATAAATCGCCTTTCTTCAGCCTCCACAGAATTGAGGATTTTAAAGCGAATTCAAGGGGTTTTACAAGCCCAACAAATACAGTCATAAAAATGCCATTGGAAAGATTTCACATTTTACAAAATGAGATCGATCCACGCCTCGTAAAAGTCAGCTCTCTGGGAGGCACACCTCACAGGCAAGAGAGAGGAGTCCGGGCAGGCTCTTCACGTCCAGCCTGGATAAGGCCAGGCCTGGGACTGCGGGAAAAGCCGTGCAGATGAGTTCCTGGAGCCCCTGAGGCCACTGGGCCCCGTACTGGAGCGGCTGCCCCAGGCAGGCCGCACACCCGTCCCGGGAAAGGCAGGACAGAGGAACCACCCCAGGGTCAGAGCAGGGGGCGTCAGGTACCCCGAAACCCAGCCGTCCATTCTCCCGCAGCCCGGGCCCGGCGTAGCTTCCCTGTGTTCCGCTGGGTCAGGGACCCTGGGTGGACCGCACCTCTGGGACGGGGACAGGGGCCCCACTCCTGGATCTGTCTCAGTTCTGAGCGGCCCAGGTAGCGGCGGGCAGCTCCCTGGCGCTGGGCAAAGGGAGCAGGGCGCACGGCTGGCTTCCGTGCACCACCTCACGGCCACTCCTTTGTAGGTCCCTTTCTTGTTGAAACCAGGGATCTCTGGGCTCTGGATTCTTGGGTTCAAAAGCGGGACGGGGGTGCCCAGCTCGTGGGGGTGCTGCGAAGCCAGGCAGTGTCTGGCCACTGGACGGGGACCAGTTGGGACTGCCGAGGAGACGTGTTGTTTGTGGGAGGAGGGGCTGGCGGGGAACGAGACTGCGTTTGGCCGCGTCCTGGTCGGCTCCAGGTGGGCCTCCCTCCCTCGGCAGCCGGCAGGCCCCGGCCCCGGGTGGGAGTGGGGAAGGACGGCACGAGGGGACCCGATGCGCCGCTTCCTAGGGCGCAGGAGTGGGGAGCGGAGCGCTCAGGCCTGGTGGCTCGGGGCCCTTCTCCGCCTCCGGAGCCCGCACCCCCGGGTCGGGGAGTGCAGGGCCGCCGAGAGCAGCGCCGTGCGGGTCACCCCACCCCCCGCCCCGGGCGCGGGGCTGGCAGGTTTCCTGTTTGGAGGGGGGGGGGGGACCAGCACGATCCGGCCAGGCGGAAAGCGCGGGCCTGGCGGGGCCTGGCGGCGGCCCGGGCACGGCTCGCCCTACCCCGGCCTAAGGCACGCGCCCCTGCCCGGCCGTGCCCGCCGCTGGCGTTCGGGGAAGCGAGCCGGGCGGGCCGGCTGCGCGCCCATCCATCTGCCGGCGGGCGGCGGGCGGCGGGCAGGCCGGCTGGGGGCTGTTTGTAACTTTGCTGCCGCGGTCGCCGCGGTCCCCGGGGAGCGCACGCTGGCGCTCGCTCCCATTGGCCGCCGCCGCGTCAGCTGGTGCGATTTGCTGCTGTCGCTTTTGGCGTTCGGCCATCCAGAAACAAACCAGTTCGATGACTACTAATAGTTATAGCCAGATGTACTAATACACAACAAATCACAGTCCTGCCGTGGGGAGCGCAAATGAGTTCCTATTTTGTGAATCCCACTTTCCCCGGGAGCCTGCCCAGCGGCCAGGACTCCTTCCTGGGGCAGCTGCCCCTCTACCCGGCCGGCTATGACGCGCTGAGGCCCTTCCCGGCCTCGTACGGGGCGTCCAGCCTCCCGGACAAGACGTACACGTCCCCTTGTTTCTACCAACAGTCCAACTCGGTCCTGGCCTGCAACCGGGCGTCCTACGAGTTCGGGGCCTCGTGTATCTACTCTGATAAGGACCTCAGTGGCGCCTCGCCCTCGGGCGCGGGCAAGCAGAGGGGCCCCGGGGACTACCTGCACTTTTCTCCCGAGCAGCAGTACAAACCCGACAGCAGCAAAGGCCTGCACGAGGAGGGCGCCGACCGGAAGTACACGAGCCCCGTGTACCCCTGGATGCAGCGGATGAACTCGTGTGCGGGTAAGGCGTCTCCCTGCAGCTCACCCCCCAGGAGGACGCAGGGCGAGGGGGAAGGAGGCAGGGCGAGAAGGCAGGAAGGAGAAAGAGGAAGCCCGCCGAGCACATAGGAACACAGGAGGACAGAGTGAACCAAGTGGATTTGGCTTAAAAAAAAAAAAAAAAAAAAGGAGAGATTAAAAACAAAACAACCAGGCCAACCCGTTCCCAAGGGGGCCGTCCAGCTATGGCAGTGAGGACAGGCACTAGTGTTCATGGAAGGGGGTGCCGTGGGGGTGTGGAGGCTCACTGCCACGCCATGGGAAACCCCCCCTGGACGGGGGCAACCTCAGGAGAGAGCCAGAATGCATGGCAGGAGGCACCTGCCCGCCCCGAGGACGCCCTGCGCACAGCCCCCAGCTAGATGCCTCCCCACCCACCGCGGACAACTCCTCTGAGAAACGCTCATAAACACAGGCCCTCGCTTGGCCTCTTGCTGGGTCTCCCCCAAAGCCTTGGAGGGGCCACAGCCTCAGCCTGGGTGCCCGTCCTCCCTCCCCCTGCTCCTCCCCCTCAGCTGCTCACAGCCAACTCCTGCCTCCTCCGAGGGCCCTGCGTGGGGCTCGTGCACCCAGCGTGGGGGGCTTCCCCCACCCGTGGGCCCCTTTGGCACCAGAACAGATAGCCCACAGTCCTGCGTTTCCCCCCCACATGGCCCCTAGCGCCATCTCTTTGCCTCTGGTTTAAAAAAAAAAAAAAGAAAAATACTCCACAGGGAATCCTTGGAGCAGGACAGAGCCTGAGGTGGATTTTAAAACTTACAGTGTTTTGCTTTAAGACCCACGTATTTTTCAAGGGAGCTCTGCCTTTCTCAGAAGGGCCCTACAGTGGGGGGGGGGATTTGCACAGATACGAGAAAGCTGACCATTTGAATTTTCTTAAAAAAAAAGAGCATGTGGAGTCCTGACTGGGCTGACCACAGACACCGTCTTCACCGAGATCCGTGTGTGAATCCGCAGTGTCTACCCTGCTCACCCAGTTTCCACACCCATCACTCCCGGGCACACACACACTACACTCCCACAAAGCAACGACTTAGGGACTCCGAATTAAGGGCGCTTGCTATATTCTTTTGCCTGGAATGGTTTCCTACAGAGCAGATTTTCCAAAAGCAGAAACTTCCCACACCAAGTCGTTTAGATGGACACCATCTCGCTTAGTAGGAAATAATCTCCCATGCAGCCAGCCGGCTTCTGGCCCAGGACGTAGTGGGAGAAGGTGGAGTGGAGGCGCGTGGGTTGCAGCCCAGAGGCCCGGGCGTGGGTGTGGGGCTGGAGGGGCGTCCGAACCCCGGCTCACGGGCGCCTGGTCGTGTCTGCGCGCAGGTGCTGTGTACGGGAGCCACGGGCGCCGAGGCCGCCAGACCTACACGCGCTACCAGACGCTGGAGCTGGAGAAGGAGTTCCACTTCAACCGCTACCTGACGCGGCGCCGCCGCATCGAGATCGCCAACGCGCTCTGCCTCACCGAGCGCCAGATCAAGATCTGGTTCCAGAACCGCCGCATGAAGTGGAAGAAGGAAAATAAACTCATCAATTCCACACAGCCCAGCGGGGAGGAAGCTGAGGCGAAGGCGGGCGAGTAGACGCCTGAGCAGGGACCAGGCCAGCGCTGCAACCTCCCTTGGCTTTGCCCCCTGGCCTTTGCCTGCTCCCCAACTTTCCTCCCCGCCTGTGTCCATCCGGGGGGGCTTCCGCAGCTTCAGGGGGAGCCCGGAGCTTTGCAAAAGCCTGAGCATTTATTTCTTATTAAAAACAAAACAAAACAAAAACAAAAAGACAACCCGCCACACAGAGCCAGTCGCAGCGGTGGAGAGAGGCGCACTGCACACACAGTCCCCTTCTCCAAGGCTGCTAAACCTGCTCCGGATCCCAGGGCGCGCCCCGAAGTCGTCTGGGGCTCGGGTGCTAGCGCCTCTGCGCGCCCCTGAGCTCGGGGCGCGGGGCTGCTGGAGAGGAAAGAACCCCGGCCCCGAGCCCTTTTGGGTGTCTGGGCGTTTGGGCCTGGGTTCCTCGCCACCACGTCCCGAGGACACCAACACATCTACTCCGGCCACTGCTAGGATGGGGCCTAAAGGCTGGGGTCCCAGCACTGCGGTGGCCGCCTAGGCCGCCCCCACACAGGAAGGAGCGCGAAGAACAAAGGGGGCCCTAAGGGGGCCTGATCTCTCAGCCCTGCGCGCAACCGTCCGTCCGTGGAAGAGGAGCAGCCTCAGCCGAGCCCGGGCAGCGTGGGCGCGGGTGAACCTTTGCAGCCCCGGGAGGACCCGGGCTCTGGATTCCCGCTCTGCGCCTCCGACAAGTGCCGGTGCTGCCCCCAACTGCGGCTTTCGGGGACCTACGGAGCCACCCAGGCCATGGGAGCGGCCGGAGTGCTGGTTTCCAAACATGCCAGGGGGCGCCTGCGACGCCGGGCCTCCAGCGAGGAGACCCCCCGTGCCTTTGGGCTGTATTTGTGGTTTACGTTCGTCTCTCGGATCCCAGGAAAATAACTACGGAGATTCGAGGCGCGGCCACGAAATGCTTCCATTTGCGCCCTCGTTGGACTCCTGGAGGTTTGAGCAACGACCCGAAGGAGTCGGCCCACGGATCCCCAGCCCCCCAGCAGCTTCTGCGGCTGCGGGGAGCCTGGGCCCGCCCGCTGGGCTCACCGAGAACCTGCCGACTTGGGGCCCGGCTGGCTAGAGGAGCAGACCCAGGAGGGAGGATTCTCCAGGCTGGATACTTAAGTCAGGTAGCCAACTAATGACATGAAAGCCACGCTGACGCGGGAGGAAGGTCGAACCTGGCTGTGAAAGTGTGTGGAATCTGACCTGGCCTCGGAGAAGCACGACACAAAAGCCGCCTTTACTAGACGCCTGCCCTGGAAGCGCGGCAGGGACGCGCTACCCCTCGTGCGCTCGCCGAGACGCAGCCGGAATTGCCGCCGCTGCAGCGGGCAGGATTTATTTGTCCAATTGGCTAAATGGCCGCCCCCCCTCCCCCGAAGGTGATATCCGCATTTTCAAATTTCAGAGCTGCCGGCACGACGGGCAGAACCGACCCCAACCGCGACACAAAAATCAGAGGGGCTTACACAGCGGGGGAAATAAAGTTGTTGTAAATAAAAATCCAAGTCACCATCTCCACCTCCCCAACCCCCATCCCCCGTCCTCTGCTGCATCCTCGCCGGGCACGCGATCGGCAGCTGACGGCCTCACAATTGGTACATCCTAATGGAACTGCGAGGGAAATGCAATAATTTTGCCATAATGGGCTGTAACCTCAGTTCGACCCCGGCCTTTGCAGCCCCGGGTCGGAAGCGGGGCGATGCGCGCTGCCTCCAGCGGGTGGCGCTCGAGTCCGACTGAACGGCGGCGGCGGGCGGCGGGCACGCGCCTGCGGGGCGCGCGCCACCCCTCTTGCCTCCACCCAGCTCCCCCATTAGTGCACGAGTTTACCTCTAGAGGTCATCAGGCAGGATTTACGACTGGACAACAAAAGCACGTGATTCGAAGTCGTACCCCATATTTGGGTGCCTACGTAGGAGGGAACCAAGTACATGTCCCAGTCATTTCCATAATTCATCATAAATTGTGCAAGGGTGCTATAGACGCACAAACGACCGCGAGCCACAAATCAAGCACACATATCAAAAAACAAATGAGCTCTTATTTTGTAAACTCATTTTGCGGTCGCTATCCAAATGGCCCGGACTACCAGTTGCATAATTATGGAGATCATAGTTCCGTGAGCGAGCAATTCAGGGACTCGGCGAGCATGCACTCCGGCAGGTACGGCTACGGCTACAATGGCATGGATCTCAGCGTCGGCCGCTCGGGCTCCGGCCACTTTGGCTCGGGGGAGCGCGCCCGCAGCTACGCGGCCGGCGCCAGCGCGGCGCCCGCCGAGCCCAGGTACAGCCAGCCGGCCACGTCCACGCACTCGCCTCCGCCCGACCCGCTGCCCTGCTCGGCCGTGGCCCCCTCGCCCGGCAGCGACAGCCACCACGGCGGGAAAAACTCCCTGGGCAACTCCAGCGGCACCGCGGCCAGCGCCGGCAGCACCCACATCAGCAGCAGAGAGGGGGTTGGCACGGCGTCCGGCACCGAGGAGGACGCCCCCGCCAGCAGCGAGCAGGCGAGCGCGCAGAGCGAGCCGAGCCCGGCGCCGCCCGCCCAACCCCAGATCTACCCCTGGATGCGCAAGCTGCACATAAGTCATGGTAAAGCCAGCCTTTCTAAAGCCACGCGGCGCTCGGCCTCCTCTCTCTTGTATCGCCCTCTCTCCCCGTCTCTTCCCTGGTCTCTCCTCCTCCAGCCCCGTGGCGCCTCTCCCCGCGGGTCTCCTTCCCTGCCTTCCTCCTTCCTCCTTCTCGTCTCTGCTGCGCCCAGCGCACGCCAGGGGGGGCTGGGGGGAGGGCGATGGCCAGGCAAGTTTAGACGTTGAAACGGGGGAAAGGAAAAAAAACAAAACAAAACAAAAAACCCACCCATGTCCAACCCCAGCGCCTCGGAACGCGCTCCCTGGTCAGGCCAGCCGAGCAGGGCGCAGAGAGGTAGAGGGTGGCAGTAGGGGCCGTGAATCGGGCTTGTCAGCGAGGATAATTTATGAGGAGGGCTGCGCTGGGGAAGCAGTGTGACTAATGAGAGTCTCCCCAAAAGGGGCTTTTGGGGGGGATCATCCAGGCGAGATCCGGCGGGATTCTGAAGTTTAGGCGCAGGAGGGAAAGCAGGAGAGGAAAGGAAAGAAAAAGAAAGCGTGCGCCCCAAGCGTGCAGGCTGGGACTGGAGGCGGCCGGCAGGGCTGGGACTTGGAGGGAGGGCGACCTGCAGGCCACTTGGGCACTCAGACAAGGGCCTGGCTTGGGTGGGTTTCTGAGCGGTGGGCAGCCTAGGAGGGCAGGAGAGGGGCGAGGGGAAGCCAGGCGATCCTCCCGGACGCGGCTCCAGCCTCGGATGGGCCGATTGTTCCCAGAGTCCACACCGTATTGTTTTCTCTCTAGGAAGGAAGAGGGAAGGAAATTCGGGAGGGGTGGGCAGGCGAGGCGGGAGGACTTGTTGAGCTTTTCTCCTCCGGTCTCTGCTGGGGACCCTGGCTCGTCCAGCTGGTGGACTTGGGTAATCAGGGGCTGAGGACTTGGTGGCTAAACCGCTGACTTTTCTGTTGCAGATAACATAGGTGGCCCGGAAGGCAAAAGGGCCCGGACAGCCTACACGCGCTACCAGACCCTGGAGCTGGAGAAGGAATTCCACTTCAACCGCTACCTGACCCGCCGAAGAAGGATTGAAATAGCACATGCTCTTTGCCTCTCCGAGAGACAAATTAAAATCTGGTTCCAAAACCGGAGAATGAAGTGGAAAAAAGATAATAAGCTGAAAAGCATGAGTATGGCGGCGGCGGGAGGGGCCTTCCGCCCCTGAGTATTTGAGCGTTTAAAGTACTGAGCAGTATTAGCGGATCCCGCGTAGTGTCAGTACTAAGGTGACTTTCTGAAACTCCCTTGTGTTCCTTCTGTGAAGAAGCCCTGTTCTCGTTGCCCTAATTCATCTTTTAATCATGAGCCTGTTTATTGCCATTATAGCGCCTGTATAAGTAGATCTGCTTTCTGTTCATCTCTTTGTCCTGAATGGCTTTGTCTTGAAAAAAAAAAAAATAGATGTTTTAACTTATTTATATGAAGCAAGCTGTGTTACTTGAAGTAACTATAACAAAAAAGAAAAGAGAAAAAAACACACAGAAAAGCCCCCCTTCGACCTCGTTTAGTGCCAATGTTGTGTGTTGCACTCCAGTTGTTTAACTGTGCATGTGAGTGGAAGTGTTCCTGTCTCAATAGCTCCAAGCTGTTAAAGATATTTTTATTCAAACTACCTATAATCCTTGTGTAATTAATGCTGTTGTAGAGGTGACTTGATGAGACACAACTTAACTTGTTTGACGTGTAGTGACTAGTGACTCTGTGACGAAAACTGTGACTCCGAGCGGTGTGTCCCTGCGTGCCTTTGTAGGACCCTTTGCACGAACTCTGGAAGTGGCTCTTATTAAGCGCAGCTTCAGTGATGTATGTTTTTGTGAACAAAGTTACAAATATTGTCCAAGTCTGGCTGTTTAAGCAAACTGTGATCAGCATTTTTTTTTTTTTTTTTGTATTTGTTTTTAAGGAAAAAAAAATACTGACTGGAAACAAACAAAAAAAATAATAAACTTTCTATTGTAAGTTCTCTTGGCCTGGTTTGTGCCGACTAGTGGGTTGCTCTTTCTGCTCGTCTGTCTGTCTGTCTGTCTGTCCAGTCCTGGAAGCCTGTAAGTCTGAGGCCACCTGAGCAGCCTTCCTGGGCAAGGAGATCTCAGACCAACACTCTGACCGGCGCGGCCTCACTAACACTGATCTACCCGAAAGTTCAGGGCAGAAGAGGGAAAAGCTATAGATAGTTCCAAAGCCTGAGTCCAACCTGCTCATCCCGGAGGAAACAAAGTTAACTTACTGGGTACAAAGAAAAAAGAAAAGAAAAAAAAAAAAAAAAAGAAAGAGGGAGAGAAAGAAAGGAAGAAAAACCCAGGGCTTTGTTATCGGCCCACACAGATGCTGCTTCTTCCCTAAGGCCATCCTGGGCCTCCACTTGAAGAGGTTGCTATGCCAAGTTGTGGTCCCCAGACCCTCGGCCCCTAACACATCCAGGCTCCCCTTCCCACGCCTCACCCTGGACCCAGTTGGCTTCTTTGGCTACAATTAATTTGCTACAAATGGAAGGTACTTACCCCATCCTAGCCCGGATTGGGAAACTCCTCAGAGCAGCTAAAGCGCAACTACAGATTTGCACATTTACCGGCTGCTTACCCTGATGCCGTCTTTCCTTTTAAAAGTTATAAAACAGTAAACTTTATAAGCCCCAGTTCCGGCTATATGACATTTGGGTGCCAAATGAATAGGGTTTTGTCTATGAATTAGATCGTAAAATCATCCATAGCACAGACAGATCGGCTCACTGGCTATAAAACGTCACGTGGGGCCATTAAAGTAAGTTTTATGGTTTTGGGGAGTTGACATCCAACATTATATACCACATAACATATAATCTCACTGACGCTGGACTCCATTTGACTCTTTTGCAGGCTACGTGTGCCGCCTGGCCATTCAAATTGTCCATTTTAGGTCCAGAAGTGTCCAAACCACAAGTTCTCAAAACTCTCTGAAAAATGGCTCCCTTCGAGTTAAGGTAAGCTGGCCTCCTGAGCGCTTTCACGTTTATTTGCACTCTGGAAACTTTCTTCCTCAATCTTTGGCTTGCTTGCTTGCTTTTCTCTCTCTCTCTGGTTCAATAACTCTGAAGTTGCCTCCGAATGCAAGCGACGAGAGCCAACTTTGCCTCTGGCTCCCTGGCCCCAGCCAGGAGCCTTCTCTGCGGGGCCGCCACGGTGCACAGCGCCTCCGGCCGCGCGGCGTCTCCAGGCCTAACTCGAATTGTTGCACCAGCGCGGACGTTAATGACTTCCGCTGCGCTCGCGGGCGTGCAAAACCACGATTTTTGTGTGCGCCTGGGCCTGTGTGGGGAGGCTTGGCGGAACCGCGCCCCATTCCCGGGCTGGCAGGTCCCGGCTCTTCCAGGGGTCGCGCAGCCCTAGGGTGGGGAGTGGGGTCTGGGAGACAGTGGGGGTGCGCGGCCGAGGGCGCCCAGGGCCGCGCTGCGCTTAGGGGAGCCGGGGAGTTGGAAAGAAAGGCCCAGCCAGGCAGGGCCGAGGCGGGATTCCTGACGGGGCTGCGGCCATACGTCTTCGCGGGCCTGGGTCTGTTTTGGCAGCACTGAATGCAGGCGGCTGCCTTCGGGCCCGGGTTGCAGGCTGGCTGGGGTGAGCTGGGTGGCAGAGGCCGGCGAGGCCCGGGCCGCAGCGCTGGCTGGGCCCCTAGGTTGCCAGGCCGGGACCGGGACGCTGGGGATCTCGGGTCCCCACCTGGGTGGGGAGGGGGAGGACTCACCCACCCCTCCCCCCGCACCCGGGACCAGGCCCTGAACCTTGCAGGCCTGCACGTTCGTTTTATTTCGATGGGACTGTTCTCACCCGCCTGTGAGTCTGAAGCAATAAACTTTATGGCCGGATTTAACTTTAGTGTTTGAATCCCCAGGCTAAATGAAAGGAGTTAAAGCACTTTCTTTTCTTCCGCCTTGCCTTTCTTCTCCCTCTCTTCTTTCCTTTTCCTCTCCTCCTTTGTAGCATTAAACCATCGACGCACAGGACCCTCAAAAGGCAACTTAGGTGTCCCCCTAGATAACACTAAAGATGAGAGAAATTGGCTTCCCCTCACCAGGCAGGGGAAATGCTTCCAAACTGTGCCCTAAAGTTTGGGGGGAAATCGAGGTGTCTTCAACACCCAACTTAAAAGTCCCCAGAGCCATTAGCTTGTTTTCCCTGACACGTCATAAAGGGTAGTTCAGGGAAGAAATTGGTCGTTTGTCATTAGGAGATTTCCGCCTTTCTTTTGTTAGCTGCTTTTTCTGTTTGATCCCAGGAAATTTACATAATCTATGATTTCCAAAACAGTCCCCAATATTGCACCAACGGGTGAAGTGAGGTGAAATAAATTTTTCCTGGGTGCAATTTCATCTTGGCCTCAGCCCCCAACCCCTCTGGCCCCAAACCCCACCCCTCACCCCCCACTCATCAGTGAGAAAGCTGTGACTGGGGAAGCCGTGGCCTGTTCTGGGGTCTTTCTCTGGATGGGTCCCCACAAAGGACCTAACAGATTTTCCCCTATCCCATCTGAGGAATTACGCCAAACTCCCCAGCTCAGAAATGAAACAGAACATGGGATCTTCTGTCCCCAAATGTTTTTATTTTTCCTCCTTGGGAACTGGGTAGTTTTTCTGCCAGTGTTAATTGGTAAACATATTTAAGTGCTTAAAGTGAAAGAATTTAAAGGATTAATTTGGAATTAAAAAAAACCAACCAACAAAACTTTATTGTGCAGAGGCCACTTATGCCCAACAGAAGTCCAACAGATGTCCCCCAAAGCCAGAGGTTCAAAAAGCAAAACCTGGGAAGTTGTTGAAAAATTGAAACCCTCCCCCAAGTCCCACTTCTCTTGATGGACGAGTGGCAAGGAGAATCCCTGAAGTCATTTTGTGTAACCTGTTCAAGGGAGCATTGCTCCATCAGCACTCAAGGAAATGTAGCCGCATCTGAGTGGGAACCCAAAGAGAAAACTCTCTGTGGGTTCTCTCTGATTATTTCACGAGTCTGTGAGAAGTCTAGAGTCTTTGTTTTGCTGCTCTGAGTTTTGAGTTCTTTATTGGAAAGTATTGGGTGAAGGTTATATTTCAGTTGCTCGTTGGGTGATCTTGCTGGAGTGATTTCTGGGTGACTAAAATTGGGAGCAGAAAAAAGCCTGATAGGGCTGCTGGCAGGGTCCCCTGAGTGATTTGCCTGGAGGAAGCAGCCGCACCACCTCCTTGTCCACATCCCACCCTGAGGTGTGGGGATGGGCAGCAAGGCTTATGAACACAGCACCACACCATATAGAACATTGTCCCCATGATTTCAAAGAATTAGAGGCTGTGTGTAGTATCCGCTTGCTTATTTCTGTCTGTTGTAATCTTCACAAAACTTCAGAGTTGAAGGAGCGGGCCAACTCACTTGGAGTTAAGTGAGCTTAAAAAACAAAACACAGCATCCAGTCAGGCCTCTGTGTGAGCATTATTGGAGGAATTTGTTTTCTTTCTTACTATTTTCACAGGAAGCATCGTAAGGAGGGTGTCTGGTTCTCTGCTCCTTTTGTAGACAAGTTATTTCTTCTTCTGCATGTCTATGGGTTATTTCTGCAGAGGAAGTTACTTAGAAAAAATATATATTATGTCATGGAGGGCTTTATAAAGACATCCAGCCTCAGACCGTGGCAGAAATAGCTGCGCACCTTGTCTTGTAAAAGGAGAAGGTGTCCGAAATGTGCAGGGCCCAGCTTGTTTCTACAAGCTGAGGAGACAATATTTCCTGAACTATAAATATAATAGGAAGCTTCTGGTCACACTCACTTAGGGGTTTGTTAGGGTTGCCAAGGTCTCATCTCACAACATCATGCCAAGATTCCTTTTTCTCCTGCTCTGTCCCCTGCTTCATTGTTGGCGGTTCTAGGAGAGCAAGACAGAATTTTCTACCAGAAATGGAGTCATGTTCATTTGTTGAGATGTGCAGAGTATTATATCCAAACAATTAGTGAGGGGAGAGCAAATTACATCCTGAAAGATGGGCTATTAAAGAGGAAAACAATCCTTTTAACTTAAAAGATGCCCTTCAAAGCCTCTCCCCCACCCTAGCTAGGGAAGTCTGTCCATCATGGAGGGTGCAGAACGGTGTGGACTCCATCTCTTTGGCTTCTAAGGCAGAATTTCTTTCCAGTCAACGATGAAACTATAAATGGGGCTTCCAGACAGGGCTAAGGGGTCAACCCGGGCTCCCTCCCGCATAGGAGCAGGGAGCCTCAGTCCTGGCCATTCCAACCCCCAGAACTGGAAGATCTGCCCAGGTTTGTCCTGTTTGTTGTTATTGTTGTTGTTTTTGTTGTTGTTTTTTTTCCCCCACAAAGAAAGCTGTCCTTCTCCCACCAGGTCCCCTCCCTATAAACGGGTCTTTTCAATAATAATATTTGTTATGAAGGTTATTGGGTAATTATTGCGATTTTGTGAAGCAGCCCTTGCTGGAGGTGAAGTCTGTCATCGCCTAACAAATGACGCCCGCGCAGTTCACTGCCGGGTTAAGTAAATGCAGAGAAGATAAATCTGCACACCCTAGGAATCGCCAGCAGAGCACGCTTTAGTACAAGTTCACAGTCAACTTGCCCGCCCGGGCCAGCTTGCCCAACAATTAGGGCTGTGTCTTTATTTTTAAATAAAGAAAAAAAGAAAATGTCTCCAACTTCCATGACCTGCTTTCCCCCCCGTCTTTTTTTTCTTCCACGTTTTGTTAGGTTCCCCTATCCTACTCCACATTTTCCTTATAACGATATTGACAAGTGATTTCAAAATAACCTCATTCCTATTTTAAGTGCCAGCAAAAAGAGGCAGGAGGCTGATTTGACAGGAAATACAGCCGGGAACACACAAAAATATCCACGGCACCCTCTTATTCCAAAAAGCAGTGGCAGAAGTAGGGCGCCCCTGAGATCCTGTGAGGGGCCCTTCCCCCTGAAAGAAGAGGCACGCGCTTTGTATATCTTTGTGGTTAGTGAGTTGCAACTGCAGGTCAAAAAGTTGAGGGTCAAAAGTTTACGTTGTGCAGCACTCTTAGTCATCTGCCCAGACAGAGTTTGATGTCAATGTTAGAGCTGCGATCTTGACTATCAGCACAAAAGATAAAATGGTTCGGAGTGACGCGTGTATCATGGTATGGACTCCAGGTGAACCCTAGTGGTTGAATGACCTCAATTACGGAGAAAAGGATAGAAAATTCCTCTTTTCAAGAGTAATACATGCTGTATTTCATCTTGAATTATCGTTCCCACTCCGAGGGAATAGCAGCAGGTAAATAGGCATAGATTACCGAAACACCAACACCTTAGAGGTTGGAGAACCAGGAGCCAGTGGGTTTGTTACAAAATTAAAAGGCTTAGAACTCATCAGTGGACCTTTAAGATACAATGTAGCAAGTTTCGAATGTTTGTCATCCCTTCAAAGGCAAGAGAATGGGCAGGAAACTTCCTTTATTTAAAAACAGTGATTTTAATTGGCTACTTGTTTTCTTTTGTAGTACATATACTAATCCCTGAAGTGTGCGAGAACAAGGATAAACACAGGCACTTCTTGCAAAATGTATCCTTTGCAGTTTTCAAATGCAAAATGCTTTTTCTGAAACTGCTGCCCACTAAATGCAAAGTGTTCTTAGATCTGGGAAGGAGAAGAAGGAAGCGGAACCCCCCACCCCCGGGCCCCAGAGGGATAGGATTCCTTCAGCCCTCCATCAGTGAGAAAATGCTTATTGGTACCATGAAACTGTTCCTGTTGTTGGAAATTTTTCATTATGTTCATTTTTAACCCTCCACTGAATGTAAGAGAGACGCTGCAATCTATAATCTTTTACCAAACTGTAAAGAATATGCCATTAGAGCAGGAAGGTGGAATTCACAAGTGCCAGGCCACTGACAGACTTCTATTCTCCAGAAAATATTCTTGAAAAATACATTTGGAACAAAAGCTAAGGGAGGGGAAGCAAGCTAAGGAGCAAGGGCGGGAGAGTAGAAAAGAAAGGGATCAGTGTGTTAAGGAAGCCGGCTGGAACCATGCCTCCTATATGAGTTGCAACTGGAGAGCTAAACAATATTTTATTTTTTAATGTATCTATCTTAGCTGTAAGTGTTGGTGCCAATAGAATCTATTTTCTGGGGGACACATTTTTGTTTTTCTATGTCTTGATCTTTAAGTAATCATTGTAGGAAAGCAGAGAAGAGAAAGATGAAAGTTTGTTTCCAGGTTTCTCTGTTTAACTTGAGAGATAAGCTAACCCAACTACTCAGCATGTATGTAGGCTCTTGCGGGGATGTTTAAGATCATCCCAGTATATTCTGGTTGATGGAATTTGCTTGTGCCAGGTCCATGCAATGGTAAATATTTCCTAAATACTGCCTTCGTGGAAGTAATCAGATGGCTTCTACTGTGTGCTGTGTAAAGTTCTCACTCTGGCCAAGAGCTTGAAGCCAAAGGGGGGAGGGGGTTGGGGGTGTGCCAGATGAAAATAGAAGAAAGGGAACAACTGTGGTGATTACTGTGACCGCAGTGAACGCTTCACACATCTGGGCTAGCAAAAATGAAGAAAACTAAAACCCCTTCTATTACTCACCAAGACAATGATGTGTCTCTTAGAGGAAAACTTGTTACTGTATTATCAGTTGGAAATGTTAGTTTCAATAATCATAGACACCTCTGAGCTAGTTTTTAAAGTGAAAGAAAAAGGTACCCGCAGAAACTGTTGCTTTTAGAGCACTTACTTTTTTCCTTTGGAGGATTTTGATCTTTAGGCCTCTCACATGAGCCTAGTTAAAATTCATGTGTACTCCGAATTTAAATTTCAATCCGTTTGCCTGGGTCATGTACTTAATTATAAACGACTGCAGGGAAATTACCCCCAAACAATTAATTGGTCAAATGGCTGATAAAGTACTGCTTCTCTAAAATCATATGCCTAGTGGAGGTGGGGAGGGGGTACCCTCAAACGCCACCATTAGGCATTTTGAAATGCAGCCGTTCCCTATGTGCGTTCCAGAGATATGCTTCAGATAGAGAACAGTCAGTCTGGGGGACTCTCGCCGCCGTAAAGAACAAAGGACAAATACAGTCAATACATTCCGTAAGGTTTACATTTCCTTTGCTTCTGGCCCCTTGGTTTTCCCTGAGAAGGAGTGACCTGGGCAAAGCACCCTGCTCTCTAAAAGACACTGTATAGACCTTTTAGAAGCAAAGTCCAAGGCCGAGGTGAACCTCAGGTCAGCGCGTCTAACAAATATGAAAATGTCGGCTGGTGAAGGGTACGCCTTGTGATTTAACAAAGACTGTCAATGTGTAAGATTAATAAGAAACAAAATGCACACGGTGTCACTGTTCGGTCACTTTGAAACTTGGGACAGGGTTGCATTCAAGAGGGAAGGCGATTCCAAATATATTCAAAATGATTCAAATCAGATTCAAACGAGGCTGCAAACGCTGCCTTCCTCCAGCCCTCCCTCTCCCTTGGACTCCCTTTGCTCTCCTTCTCCATCTGGGATTCGAGGACATGATGAAAAGTTATTTCACTTAATGGGATTTTAAAAAAGCTTTTGTTGGGAATACATGTTATCCCTGCATGTGGAAATGAGCAAATGTGCTTACCAGTTTCCCCAAGAAAAGGATAACGCTTTCACCCTGCTTGGGACTAAAGCCAGTTGGTGTGTGAAGATTAGCATGCTCCCTCTCTGCTCCATTTCAGAGCATCCCATCTTTTTTCTCGGGCGAGACGCTGCTGGTAAACTTCAGTTTATTTATTAATTGAGTTAGTTTCTTCCTGGCTTTCCTTTGGTGTCTTGGCTCTTATGTAAAGGCAAGAGGGTTATTTTTTCTTTTTAAATGTGTTTCAAAATATTATTTGATTCAATGGAATGATGCTATGGCTTGCACAGAGAGATTGTGGAAGGATCAGAAAAGGTACTGAGATTGTTTATTACAGCCATAAATCTTGCAGTAAAATGTCAAAATGTCGGTGTGTGAGATAACACTTGGTGGTCCTGGCTCCGTTTGTGTTTATGATACGAACCACAAAGACAAGTTACAGGCCTTGGGGGGATTCTGTGTAAGCCCATCTTCCTAAAGTAATAGAACCACATGAAACACAGGCGCAGTTAACTCGTTTAGGTTAACCATATACAAAACAGTGTCCATGCCTTGTTAATACTTTAAAACAGAAACCTGGTCGATGATTCTGAGGCTAAACAACATGAATTTTGTGTTTTAGTGTCTATAAATAATATTAAACAGACATGGTTAAGGCCCTAGTACTCAAGGCTGATGACATGAGGATGGCAAAATGTCCTTGTCATGTTTTTTTCTTCTCCCCCTGAAGCTTAGAGAGCCTAGTTTTGTAAATTGCATTATGTTTGCGTATATCATTCATATTATAGATAGTCAGTATATATGTATGTATTGTTCTTTCTTGCTGTAGAGAGACACTGGTTTAGGCAGCTGTATCACAGGCGAGATTGTTTTCCACCCCCCGAGTCTACAGAGGATGTCTAAAGATTAATCTCAGTGTTGATTTCTGTCTGTGGCTCAGATTTCATTAAAAAAAAAAAAAATTTCAGGGTGCTCCACATGGATGAACAGCACTCTTCACAGACACACAGCCAATGTGGAAAACCTCTTTGTACCACTTTGGGGCGATTCCAGTTAGAAAGCTAACATGATCCCTTTTTTAACCTCTTTTCCTAAATTAGTTTAAAGATTAGTCCCATATAATAGGCATTATGTGGCTAAGCATTAAATGACTATCCATCAAATGGATATTCCAGCATTTAGTAACTCATACGAGTAACCGATATAAATGAAGATAGAACTGACATTCCTTTTGAAGTGTCTCCAGACTTAGGCTATAAGTTTCCGTGTCTGCTTTCCAGACTCAGTTGTAAGAGGGCTGTTTATACTGTTCTTTGAAAAATCAAATAAGGTGCACCAGCTGAAAAATCCTTGCCTTGCATGCCAACATGAAAGTATTTTTAGAGTGGTGACTATGCGCGTTTGTGCTGCTTTAACCTAGGCTGAAAAGTAGAGGATCTGGGTGTGTCTGTTACTCGGGAAAGTACACAACGCAAGTAAAGCCATTAGTATTTACTCTAAAATCAACATTAGGTGGAATAAGTAATTTATTTGTTAATAATGGTGTAGTTTACCCATGAAATTTCCGTTACCAAATGGCAAGGTAACAGTCCCCTCTCCCCTTTCCAGAGCTACTATGATCGTTAATATGCTCATTTCCAGCAATTCAGAAATTATAGACTGTCCTGTACATATAATTTTTGGCCCAGATTCAGCCTCAGAACGCAGCATTCAGAAGACAAAACATAAAATTCTTAGCGGGAGAGGGGGGGTGGGGAGAGGACCCGTCAGCGATCAGACTGGGCACAGTGCCTATTCTATCCTTAGCTTGTTTTTGTTTGGGAATTGTTACTGAAATAGGAAGTTGTTGGTTTCAAAGCTGGGTTTTGTAGAGGCGTCGCTGTTATCCGTTCCCACCCTTGCGCCATCTTCTCGCTCACAATCGCACGTAGTAAATGTCGAGCGCCATCAAACGAGAGGCTATTTATAAGGTTGTTTTTTCTTGGGGGGGGGGGGATAGATTCTGTCTCTAAAAGAGAAAATGAGACGTGCCCGTGCGGTTACCCTGGAAGGGCCTCGCTTTACATCCTTCACCCACGCTCTGCAGCTCCAGACCGGCTTCTGGAAGCCCTGGGTCCAAGGCGCGGAGGCGGCGAGCACCCCGCAGGGCAGCCGATCAGCTGGTGAGCACACGGGTCTGCTGGCCTCATTAGTTGTGCAACGGGGCCAGTATTGAAACCAGGACACCCTCGTGGTCCTGACACCCTTTCTTTCTCCCACCGGCCTCGAACCCTGGAGAACGCCAGGCCCGGCTCGGCGGGGCCCCGAGGTCAGCGCGCGGCCGCGGGCGCCCGGCTGCTCTGAGAGGCCTAGGCCAGGGGTAGGGCACGCAAGGGGCACGGCCCGGGCGTCCGAAAGGACCCGAAGCCTGGCGGGCCCGGTATTCCCGGCAGGATTCCAAGTTGGGGGGTTGGGGGGCCCAGGCGCCAGCTCTCTCCCTCCACCCGGGGCCGCAGAGCCGTCTCCATCGCCTCCCGCGCGCTTCCTGATCCGGGTCCGCGCGCGCGGCGCGCCCATTGGTGGGGGCGGGTCACGTGCGGGGCCGGGGGCGGGGAGCGCGCGGGGCCGAGGCGGGCAGGGCGGGCGCGCGCGCGCACGCGGGCGGGGGGAGGGGGGAGCGCGGCGCGAACTTCGGCGGCGGCGGCGGCGGCGGCGGGAGGGGGGAGGGGGATGGGAAGCGAGGCAGGAGGGGGAGGGGCCTCGGCGAGCCCAGAAAAACGACAACGCGAGAAAAATTAGTATTTTTGCACTTCACAAATTAATGACCATGAGCTCGTTTTTGATAAACTCCAACTACATCGAGCCCAAGTTCCCTCCCTTCGAGGAGTACGCGCAGCCCGGCGGCCCGGGCGGCGGAGGCGGCGGCCCGGGCGGGGGCCCCGGCTACCCGCAGCCCCCAGCGCCCGCGGCCCCGCACCTGCCGCCGCGGCAGCCCCCGCTCCCCCAGGCGGGCGGCGGCCGCCAAGCCCCCGCCTCCTACCCCGCGGCCGCGCTGTACCCCGCGCACGCCGCCTACCCCTCTGGCTGCCGCGGCGGCGCCGGCCCCGGGCGGCCCCCGCAGCGCGAGCCGCCCCCCGCGCACGGGCTCCCGGCGAGCCGCGTCCTGCCGGCGCCCCCGGGGCGCTGCGAGGGCGTCCCCACGGGGGGCAGCGCCCCCGCGTGCCCGCTGCTCCTGGCCGACCAGGGCGCGCCGGGCCCGAGGGGCGGGGAGCCCGTGGTGTACCCCTGGATGAAGAAGATCCATGTCAGCGCCGGTACGTGGGGAGGCGCGGGCGGCCGGGGGGCCGGGGACCTCGGGCGGGGAGCCCCCATCTGGCCCCAGCGACCGGGGGGTACGGGGGTGTGTGCGCGCCCGCCAGCCGCCTGACCCCAAATGGGAGAGCCCTTGTGTACCCAGAGCCCCTTTATCGGGAGATTTACGAGACGCCAAACTGTTAGGGCAGTAATTACAGCCCCCATAAATTTAATTGCCCTGGCAGAGGCTGCAGGCCATGTGTCTTTGAAGCTTTTCTTCAGCCCCGGTGCCCAGCGCCATTCTTCATGGCCCTCGGGTGTTTCCCGTTGTCAGTAGCCTGTGACACATTTTCTTGGCCGTTTTATGTGTCTTGCGTGAACTTGGTGTCAGGTTATTATATAATGATGATGTCCAATTGCTCTTCCCCACCTTCTCTCTCCTCCTCCTTCCCCGCTCTTCCACCCCCTCCTCCTTGGGGTGACGGGCTTCCCAGTCAACCCCACTTATAACGGAGGGGAGCCCAAGCGCTCCCGCACCGCCTACACCCGGCAGCAGGTCTTGGAGCTGGAGAAGGAGTTCCACTTCAACCGCTACCTGACCCGGCGCCGCCGCATTGAGATCGCCCACGCGCTCTGCCTATCCGAGCGCCAGGTCAAGATCTGGTTTCAGAACCGGAGGATGAAGTGGAAGAAAGATCACAAACTGCCCAACACTAAGATGCGATCCTCCAACTCGGCCTCGGCCTCCGCAGGCCCGCCCGGGAAAGCACAAACTCAGAGCCCGCACCCGCTTCTCCACCCGCACCAGGGCGCCTCCATGCCCATCCCCTCTTCCATCTAACCCAGAGAGCTAGACCAGCGTCTTCCCCTCACCCGCTTTTCTCCTTTTCCCCGCCCCTTCCCCCATCCACCCCTGCCCATCTGGACCATAACAGACCCCCAAAAGAAACTCAACTTTGTGAAAAGGAGAATTAAAAAAAAAAAAAAAGAAGAAGACATTATTTCGGTAAGAGTTTGTGCTGGTTGCCACCCGAGAGGACAATGCCCAGGATGCTGGGTGGTGGACCAACCTGCTGTCCTGAACAAGGCTGCCAGGTTTGGGTACCTGAGAAGGACCACTTGGCATTAAATACTTTTGAGATGGCTGAAGTCAGATGGACAGTCTGTGGTAACTGGGGACTTGTACATGTATATGTGTTGCAAGCAGAAGAAAACAGACCTTTCCCCCACCTTCCTTACCCCCACCCCCATCCCTCATGAAGGCAGCTCATACAAGCTTGTCTTGAACTGAATAAATGGGTAGACATTGTGGACCTCACACGATTATTTAAATCTCAAAATGTATAGACCTTGATGGTAGATGTGACACATGATAGTTTCCCTTCCTTGCATTTATTTAAAATATTGTGGTGGAGATATTGTCTTATTCTGAGGCACAATCTCGGGGGAGAGGGGAATACATTTAGACCCATGTGCAACTGTACAAATTGTGGTGTGGCTATATTGAAAGCCATGTGCTAAGAATAAACTCTGTTAAAAAGAAACAACATTAAAGTTCTAATACACATTTGTGTGTTTTCTATTTTTAATTAAGAGAAAGTTAACCGGATTGAGATCCTTGACCTTGCATGTGAAAATCGTGTAGATGGCTTGAGTTGTGTTCAGTTTGGATGCGGAATGCTCACATAATTTGTGTGTGTTCAACTTGAGCTGAACTCTTGTCAAGTTTGACCCACTGTGGGAAAAGTTCCAAGGAGCATGAAGGCTCTTGAGCTCTGAGAGGGCTCCTCTTCTCCCCAAACTTGGCCAGGATTTCAAGCTTCAGGTCTCTGTAAGGCATGGAAACGTGTCCTTCCCTGCAATGAAAGGTGAAACCGAGCAGGGCTGCGGGCCCAGGAGTTTCTGCAGCTGTTCCACATGCTGAACTCTGAGCACACTTGGAAAGAAGTGGTCCCTTTGGTATTTATTGCACCTTCACACTTAATCTGCCTGTTTCCCTGGAGATAAAAAATAGTTTGTGCAAAGGGTTGAGATTGCTTTTTGTTTCTTGGCTGTTTTTAAGGTTCTCTTCACTAACTACAGCTTAGGAATTTTTGTTTGCTTGCTTTTTCTTCCCCCTTTTTTTTTCTTTTTCTTTTTTCCTTTCTTTTTGGAAGCAAGAGCTTTCAAAATAAACTGAATTTGCCCAGTACACCCTCCAAAGTTTCTCCCAAGGAAAGAAAAGTTTAATGACACCTCAAGCAGGGTTGACCTGGGAGTATTCAGTGCTGGAAGAAAGCCAGGCTGAACTAGGGTCACTTTTGTCAAATGCTCCTGGATAGCCTGCTCAGCCCAGAAATCTAGATTCAAGAGGTTGAAATTCAAAACCCACGTCTCAGTCTCCATAACCCTACTATATATTTACTGATTTACAAATCAGTCAAGAGAATTTAGACTTGGCTGTCACTGAAGGGACCACACCATACAGAAGACAATACACACTAACCATAGAATATTAGAACTGTCACTTGGCCTTGAATGAGGGCAATTTTTAGTTCGTGTGATAATTTTAGCAGAGATGGGAGGGCGCGCTCACCTACCCCTGCAATTAACAGTTGTTTGAAACACATTTTTCCATCCGTGGCGAACCCTTAACCAGTGGTCAGTGCTGTTTCACTGTCTGCCTCTGCTGCCCTGTGTGTGATACAGGCACGGGCCAAGCAGCTCTCTACCTGTGACCAAACCAGATCTGAGAGCGGAGTAAGTGATGGGCACCAGTCTCAGAGGGGGCTCCATCTCCCTCCCAAGAAAATTCAGGGGCAAACAAGCATCCACCTTCCCAAGTTAGGCCAAACCTGGCATGACGTGCATTTTATAGGGTGTGAACGGGAGCCAGGGATTTCTGGAGGCATTGCAACTGCTGCTGAAACTTATTAACCCTCCCCCTACTACACGCAATGTAAAACGAAATTAAATCACGCCGAAAATAGCAATTTTCCCAGGAACCATTAATCACCTCATACAATAAATACTTCTTTGTAATTCAACAGCAATTCTGAAAGGCATTCTCTGGGAAAAGTCTGTGGAGACGCAAGGGATCTTCTTGCAAATAATGTGGTCCCGGTTAAAGACGCAGCATCTTGGTTGTCTGCTCAAAAAATGCCCAGACTCTTGGTGGAAACTGAGTGTTCAACTGCAAAACCTCAAATGGCAGATTATCATCGTTTAAGGTAAATTCTTACATTTTTCCTTCATAGGGAAGGAGAGGGGGGACATTCATTAGCTTTATAATGGGGGTAAAAGGGGTAACTTCCCCCCCCCCTTACTCTTATAGTCTATCCAGGAAAGGAAGAGAGGGTAGAGATTGTTTTTCTAATATTCCAGGACAAAATAGCATTTTAACCCAAACTGTCTTGATTATTGATAATTTTCACTAAGTCAGAATGATCCAAAATGATCCCAATGAGTGTTTAATTTCTCACAGTGGTCTTTAAGGGGGCTTGTTATAACAGCTTAGAAAGTCCCACTTCGTGCTTTTAAATCAGGCATTGTTTGCCGTTTGCTAGGGCAACCATAAGAGTTCATCCAGAGGACAAATTTTCTATCTCATTAATTGTTGTTTTTTTTTTAAAGCAAACCCTACTGGCCCCTCAAACCCTTGACCTTTAAAGACAGTATGTTGTGTATGCTCTATAATTCTCCTACCAAAATGACCCTTATACATGCTCTCCTTTCTTTCTTCCTCCTTCCTTCTAACACACACTCCACTGCTGTGGTCAGAAGCCATGCATGACTCCTGAGATAAAGTTTTGTCAACATCTGAAATCAACCTAAATCGGATAGGTGACACTTTAATGGTCACAGTTTGAATTAAGTGCTTAACACTCTCCCCCCTGAAGAAAAATGGCACTTTGCAGCCTCGCTTTCCTCATTTTGCTGCAATCTGCGATATACCCGGTGTTTTATTACAGCTGGAATTCAACTGTGACAGGCACAGTAGAGTACTTAATACCCAGGATGGAACTCATGGGAAGATGACCTAGATATATGGGGACTGGCCCTCTGCACAGCTCCTGTGACTTTACACTCAGCTGTGCCCACATCCCCTCACCTCTCAGCCTCCTCTCCATCTCTCCTCTGTCCCCTGGCCTCCTGAACTTCCCAACTCGCTGCTCTTCTCACGCCGCTCTCCTGCCAGCAGTTTCAGCATCCAAACAGATCTAGGACTCTTTAGAATGGAAAGAAAGAAAAAACCCAAAGAATCAATGAAGCAAACAGACACCCGGGGCTTCCCGTTTGAGTGAATGGGTTCTGTGCAGGCAATAGGCTGTTCTTTGAACGCCCAGGGTCTCTGCATCCCTAGCCCAGGTCCAGCCTTGAGGAACAGTCTCACCTTTCCCCATGGCTGCTCCTGTTGTCCTTCTGCCCATCGTATAGGGACCCAAGGAGAACTCTGCTGCTTCTCTCAAAGCATATGGGCTGGGAAAAATAGAAGAAGAGGCATGTGTTCACACTGATAGCATCAAGGAGGCGGCTGGGGCTGTTGTGAAATATTCTGGTCTGAAACTTCTGTCTTGGAGCTTGGTCAGGTCTTCTCAAGGCCCCAAGCCCAGGAAGCAGCCCCGCCCTCTTGCAGGTCACTCCCAGTCACTACAGAATTGATTCTGGGGCTAAAAGAGGTCTCCTGATGGAACAAATGTCCTAGGCCAAAGAGATTTGGAGGCCATTGTGGTTCACTCTTCTCAGTTTAGTGATGAGGAAACTGAGGCAGCTGAATGCCCCCCCATTTATGTTAACGAGCGTGTAGATTGAACAGAGCCCATGCGCTCACCTTGGATAGGGGTCAGTGTACAGGTATCTGTCCTCTGTGGAAGGCTGTCCTACCGGGAATGGACTAGCATCTGGGTTTACACTTGACATAGACGGCCACAGGTGTGCTCTGCCCGGTTAGAAGGATGGGTGGTTGCCCGATGAACCATCAAAATGCCCAGGGAGCTCATGTAACTGACCCTCCAGAATGCTGAGATAGGTGTGCTGACCTCTGGACTCGGGAGGGAACACACGGCAAGTGCCTGGGAGCACGGTGGACACTGCACTGTCCACAACTTTCATAGTCCCAGAAGAACTCATTCAAAGGACTGATTCTGCTGGGCTCGCCCTGGGATTTTCATGGCATTCGCTTGCCCCTGAGTTGGGCAAGGACGTCATCTGCGTTCTGGAGGCCGGAGAACTAAAAAAGCCAACCAAGGACCCTGGTTGCAGCAGATAAAGGTGTAGCGCCTGTTGGAGGGAGATATTGAAATTGTAATCTTCGAGGTCACGTGACTCATTAAATAATTAATGCGGATCATCAGGAATGGATCGGAGCCGTCAGGGCCTCACTAGGAATGAATCTCTCAGAAGCGAGACCCCAATTTCCTATTTGATTTTTAAAAACACACAGCCTCGGCTTTATTTCCGAAGGCTTTTAACTCCTTCAGGAGGGCTGGTGTGGGAGGACCGAGCCGGCAGGCCCACGTGCAGGGCTTCTACAAGTCCGGAGAGCACGCTGCCCTGTCCCAGGAAACGTGAGTTGGGGCTCGGGTTTTCTGCGGTCGCATCCTGGCTTTGGTGATGAAGGGGGACGGATGCGCGGACCATTGGTAATGTTCTGATTCACGCTGGGGAAGGCTGCAGAGATACCACAGCACGGGAGCGAGGCTTTGTTCAATTTTCCCGGTGTCCATAAATCACCCAGGCCGGGCGAGGAGCGAGTGAGGGAGCAAGCGAGCGCCAAAAACGCAGAGAGAGAGAGAGAGAGAGAGAGAGAGAGAGAGAGAGAGCGAGAGAGAGAGGCCACAGTGGAGGCGGCGGCCATTGCCGAGGGAGAGACCTGGGCAATGTCTCTTTGTGACTCATTAGTCTGAACGATTTATGGGGAACAGCAGCCATGAATATTTGACTTGGGGATAAGGAAAGAGCAACAATAATAATAACCATAATAATTATACTCCTAAGCATCTCGGAGGAGGGGTGTGGTGGATGGTGGCAGAGCGGATCTTTCTGGGGCGAAGTTGAGCGGCAACATGCAGAGTAGCTAAGCCCCACTTTGCTCAGGGTCACACCAGGAGCCCCACGGCCAGGGGGTTCTCCCATTGAAGACGCTTAGGGCTCGTTTGAACAAGAGGAGGGGGCCCAGCACGGATTCTGAGTCCCAAGTGCCTGTTGGAGGGTGGGGACAGCAGGTCGAGGTCTGGCTGCTGGTTTGCAGCCACTTGTTCAGTGTGCTGGGGGGCCTGGAGCCTGAGGGTGAGGCAACCTGTTAGCTATCTGGGAGCCTCTTTGGCACTATCAGCAGGATTGCCTGGATTCGGGACGCCATCAGGGGCTGGTCTGGGGCAGGTTGGAGTGTGGGGAGGCTATGTGAGTTTGGGCAGGGTTAGGCTGTGGAAGCAACCACCCCACCGTCTCCCAGCCCAGTGGTGAACTTCTCCAAGCCTTGGGCCCATTCCACAGGGTCAGCCATGGCCCCTTCCCGAGCGTCTCCCCGCCACCCGCAAGCTGGCCGACCGTTTGCCAGTTAGAGAGCAAGAGAGGGTTGCAGACATCTTGAGGGAAGAGATGGCAGCAGACTTAGGGAATCAAGTGGCTAGTCGTGGGCACTGCTCAAGGCAAAGCTGGATAGCACCCCCCACCCCACCCCCCAGATCTGGTATTGATTGTCCCATGCCTGAGTCCTTCCCAGGGTCCCCTTATTTCCAGCAGCCATGGTTGGCCTGCTGTGAGGGACTGGACGCTGCTGTAGTCCTGCCAAGCCACCGGGACAGAGAAGTGACAGCGAGGGCTGAATGAAGCAGAAGACAAAACCTCTTAAGGTTGCCCCGGGCCCCTGGGCTGAGCCGGGGTCTGATTTTGCGCCAAACAGACATGAACACGACTAGTGAGGTTTCAGGAGCGCCGGTGATGGAATGCTCCCAGACAAGGCTTCCCTTTGTTAGCAAAAGAAAATAAGGCGTGCATGCACATTCCCCACGTGGAGGTGTGTGAGGAGCTCTCAGGGCAGAGCCGGCACCGACAGCAAAGCCCCTGCCGCCTTGTCCACTTTCTTTCTCCTGTCCACCCCCTATAGAAAGAAAGAAAAAAAAAAAAGAGTGTGGGTGAAGAGATGGAGTATGTATTTTTTTTTTTTTTTTACAAAAATAAATCGTCATCTTCAGGTCCTTTGTAGACCGGAACCTTTGGAGCAATGAGTGCGCCGCATGGACGAACGCCCTGGCGACTCCTCCGTGTCCGCGTCACCCCAGGGGCCACCCTGGCGCCCGCGCCGGCCCGCCGCACTTCCAACTCCGGTCCTCCAGCTCCCTTCCTCCGCAGCCACCATTCACCCTCTGCTGTTTGTCTGTCTGCAGAGCGCCTGGACACCGGAAAAGGCGATTCCCTGAGCGCCCGGAGTTGGAGGCAATTTGGGGTTCAGTCTTAAAACATCTCTGGAGGTAAGCGCTGCGCCCGAACTCGTCGCCGCGCACGCTGGGGCTTTGCACCAGGCCTCTGGGAGGAGTTCGTTGTCCGGGGCAGCTGCTGCCCTTTGAATGAGGTTCTGGTCAATATTTAACTTCGGGGGAGTTTTGGAGCCAGGCCCCCATCCGCTGCACGCTCCCCCGTGCATGCGGAGCTTCAGGCAGACAAAGGGCCTGTCTGCCCGCAGAGCCGGCGCTGTGCAGGCGGGGCGATTGCAAGAGACCAAAGATGTGTGTGCCTGTGGGGTGTGGGTGTCAGGAGGGTGTATTTGTTTCTTCCGGCAACTTCCAGACAAACCACGACATGAAACAGCAGGGCGAACACGAGCAGAGGCCACGGGCTCGCGGCCGCTGCGTGGGCCGCTCGCCTCGTGCACTGTGTGTAGCGCCTGCGGAGACGTGAGTTGGGCAATCGTGGTGGCCAGTCCCAGCTCCGCGGCGAGGAAACTGGTCCCGGCGCCGCGCAGGAGCTCCTGTTCGCCTTTCCAGGGCAGGAGGGAAGTTGCTACATTTCCAAAGTGCAGCCTGTCGCCGGCGGAGGTTCTCTGGGTTCCCTGAGCCGGGCTAAGCGGCTGCTCTTCTGCGGGAAAAGCCCGGGCTTTCTATGTCTCCGCGTTTTCTTTTCCTATTTGGAACAAGGGGAAACTCTTTAAAATTCTTTTCAAGTTCTGGCTTAATTTGTTCTCTTAGTTTGGGATGCAGGGAGGTAATTACTGTGGTTTATTACCTTGTAAAAGATCCATAAATTTCGTGCCTATTTGGGGGAGGGGCGGCTGGAATAGCTTTCGGAAGCTGGGCAAGCAGGAATCAGCTTGCTTTGTTATTCCAGGAATTACTTATTTTTGCAAGTTTTCTGAGATTTTGTTTTCTGTTCCCTAGGCCTCAGTCTTCCCTAAAATTTATCCCCCCGATAGATATCAGATTGTTAATTAATTGCAACATTGCTATTCGATGATGCTCTAAGGCTGATATGGTGTTCTGGATACAGTTATTTTTATTAGATAGGAAGTAAACAGAATATTAGTAAAGTTGGGTTACTTTTTCAGCTACTGTACATCTATTTATATCAAGTAGAGATGGCGCATTTCAGGAATTTGCAACTCAGTGTGTACATATGATTTGCATCTCTGCACACAATAGAACCATTGCATATGTAAATAGTTGCAGGGGTTTGAGACCATGTGTATAAAGAGATATACATATTCATATATATCTAGAGATCTTGGGAGCCCATTTGTACTGCAGTTGCACCCAGTGGAAATATCTCATGTTAAATAATCACACACACACACACACACACACACAGTGGGTGAAGAAGGCCTTACCTGACGCTGAGTAGAAAAACCACTAGCGTGAACTAAGGGGAGAAAAATGTTAAGTGTATTTTTGACAGAGAAATCAGATTGCAGTGTTTGAACACAGATATATCTAATCTGCCAACAGCCTTGCAAATATTGACTAAAGCTCTGTATCCTGGGTCACCTGCTCTTTTGGAGACAACTGTTTTGGCTCTGGTGGCATGGATCCAGGGCATGTGTCCCCAGCCCTCGCTGGCTAGGCTGAGGGCTGGGGGTGAGAGTGTCGTGGGCCTGGTAGCTGGGCTCCCCAGCCTGGGCCGAGATACCTGAGCATCTGTATTCGTGTTCTCTGGTATGGGACTGTTGAAGGCCCATGGCCTGGCTGCAGGAGAGCAAATTTCTGAGTGGTGAAAGAGGACTCTCAGCTGCGGGGCCTCTGGTGGCATGCCCAGACCAGGATCTTTCTTAGGAAAGCCGTTTGCACCTCAGAAGTTAAGTTTCTTTTGACTTCTTCAGATTTTTTTTTTTCCCTTCGCATCCCACCAAGTCACCCCATCCCACCGCAAGTCGTTAATGTTAATTGTTAAACAGCAGTTGGAGCATTAACTGGGTTGTTAATAGCAGCGTGGAGGCTCCTGGCTGTAGCTGAGCTGCCTCTGGGCCTTGCTGGCGTGAAGGCATTTCTCTGAAGCTACCAAAGACTTCTCCCATTGATTTATGGCCTTGGGAATTTCGATTTGCTCCAGACTGTTCTGAGAGTTCTGAAGGGGGCCCCTTCTCGTCTTTGAGTTGAAGCCTCTACAGAAACTTCGGTTGGGGGTAGGTGGGTGGGTGGGTGTGGAGTTTGCCAGCCACCGGGCAATAACTCCGGGTCTTTTCTGGGTGACCTGGACAGCTCAGTGTGAACTAGTTGGTGGTAGTGGTGGCGGTGGGGGATGTGGTTAGAGCAGCAGACAGGGTATGAGTGGTCTGAGTCCTTGGGGGGACTAGAGTGCTTTTTTAGAAACCACCCCACCCCCAAATCTGAGAGAAGCAGGTTTTCACTTTGGGTTCTCACTTCCCAGCCTGTGGCTTAGGTCAGAGCTGGGAAAGTTGACATAGAAGCTCTCCCAGAATCTTAGTGGAATAGTGCCACCAGCTTAGGCCAGGACTCGCTTCCAAGGCATCAGGCCTCCTCTTCTTTTATTGACCTCCTGATTGGGCACCGCCAGGACCAGGCTCCCTTACGGAGGGCCTTCCGCTCTTACCTGGTTCCCCTGCAGGGAGGCAGGGAGGGACCAGGCAAAGCATCCTGCAGCTGCTCTAAGTGAGTCCTGTTGCTTAGACAGGCCTCACCAGCTGAAGACCCACTCACTCTCCAGGAACAGAAGAAGGCCTGAGGATCTCACCACCTCAGAGCACTCCCAAAGCTCAGAAACTCAATCCTGAGAAGAGGAACTTTTTAGATATCTGGTGAGAGGGTGACCTGTTGAAATCAGTGTCACCAAGCAGAAGGCTGGAGTAGGAGTGTGTGTGCACACACACGCTCTGCCAGGATCCTCCTGAGCAGAGCCGATCCAGTTCAGTTTTGGCCCGGAGTTGTCTTAGGGGAGGTGCACAGTCCTGTCAGCACAGAGGATCCCAGGCTGTCTTGCAGGTTAATTCAAGGGATGCCAGCAAAGGTTGCTTCTTCTCTCTCTCTTTTTTCTCTCTTGCAGAGACAATTAGATCATTTCCCCATACATTTGCATCATTGGAAACCTGTAATTTTGTGTATCACTCAGCTGTGCACTGAGGAAATGCGTAAGTTTTGGCCAGGGTGCTGTGTCTCTCCTGATTTTGCAAAACCCTGAACCCACCACGCTAGAGCCAAGTGCGTCTTTTCTAGGGGGGCTCCCATCAAATAAAACCAGCGGGACCTGGAGGAGGTGCTTTAGCCCTGTGCCAGGTAATGATGGGTCTTTTGGGTTTCTCCAGTGGCTGTGGTGTATGGCGTGGGTGTTAGCACACTGCACACAATGGCAGGCCACGAGTAGGGCCATCCTTATTGGGGTTTCTTCTGGAAACAGAGCCTGGGGTTTTGCCTTTTGATGTATTAGGCAGAGGGCCAGAGGAGACTGGAGTGTGTGGGTGTGCTGGGTTCAGCTGGTCCAGTCCGTGAGCGGAAGACTGTAAGAAAAGTTACGTGGACTCAAGAATAGTGACAGCATTGTTGTTTCCTTGTGTTTGGATGGAGTGTAAAGAAAAGCAAGTGGGGATAACTGGCCTTGTGCGGTGCATGTTGTCTGGGGTGGGGGGAGAGATGCCCCCAGTGTCCTCTTGACCTAGACAAAACTCTCCCCTACTGCTGGTCAAGGTCCCCTACGTCCCCTCCCCCAAAGCTAAATGTTCTGCTTGGAAACCTAGTGCCTTCAGTGATTCCCTATTTCAAATAAAAGGATTTAAGTTGACGTATGACCACGTGAGCACATAATACAGCGCATTATTGTGGCATTTGGAGCGGAGACCCGGACAGCTTCGCCTGTGATTACGTTTTCTAGATCCTCTACAGAGCGAGAGCTTTCCCCCCCCACCCCCACGCACCCACCTCCTCCTTCCCCTTCCCCTTCTTCGGAGAGCGCTCTCCTAGCGGGTTGCAGTTTTCAGCGCTCATGGAGCGGTTCTGGGCCAGCTAGCCGATGGGACTGGAGGCCACACCGGGAGGATGGAATTTATTTTAAGGTATTTCCGTTGATTGTTCATATTTAGAGTGAGTTACGGCTGTGAGAGACAAAGGTCAGGCGAGGAGACCCTGGTTCAGGGACAGGACCCCAGCCCCTCTCTTCCTTTGTTTCTCCTTTGGAACCGAAACCATTGGAAACATTCCTCAGTAGCGCCGGAGACTGAGTTTAGTTCCCTGGAAAGTGTTGGGGGGTGTAAAGGAAGGGGTCCCGGGAGGCTGCTCCGTGGGCCGGGGCCTCCAGTGCTTGGGTGGCTTTGTCCACTACAGCAGGGCTGGAGTCCCGGGAGCTGAGCCCGGGGCAGAGGCAGGGTCCGGAGGCGCCCTTGCAGGCTAAGGTGGCGGGGCGACACTGCCCGGAGGTGGTGGAGGCTGAGCGAAGAAGGGAACTCGCTCCCCCGTTTCCTCCTGTTTGCCGGCCAGGGGTGGAGGCTCGGGCTGACCTGGGCAGCCGTGGCAGCTGGGAAATCAATGAGTGTGCAAACGCCATTTTATCGATGCTTCGGGCCACTTTGTTCAGTGCTGGGTTGCAGGACAGGGTTTCCCACACACGGGACAGGAGGAGCTGGGCCCGGGAGGATGCGCCTTTGTTTCCCTGAGCACCCTCTGCCCGGTAGGGGTGGAGGAAGGCAGCTCAGGTCTAGGAGAGGCTTGGGGGTAGGGGTGGGGATGCTGGGTGCCCAGAAGCGCCGTTATTCTAATATTGGGGAGACTTAAGGAAAGAGGGAGCGTGGTGGGTATGGCCGGGCCAGCCCCTTGTGCGCCCCCCACCCCCCAGCCAGCTTGGAGATTGCGCCCGGGGCTGGAGAAAAGTCTGGAGGCAGTCTGCAAGGAAGCAGAGGCCCAGAAATGGTGCTGCAGCCAGGACGGACAGAGGCCGCTGAGCATTTCCCTGTGTGCTTCCCAGTGACTGGGAAGCCCGAGCTAATTGGGCCTTGGGGACCCAGCCCCCCAGGGAAGGATGGAAGCTCCCTGAAAAGGCGAAGGAAGCTTCGCTTCCCTCTAGGAGCAGAGGAAAGGGGTGCCTACCAGGCGTTGGGAAGCGGATTTGCTCCATGACTTACAAAAAAAATTCTTATTTCTTTCCGTGCTTGAAACAAAACAAAACAAAACAAAAAAAAAAACCCTCAAATCAGGCTTCCCCTCCTTGCGTGGGATTTACTTCCCCGGAATGGAAGGGCTGCCCTGCCCTCCCCCACTGCCAGCCTCGGCACTAACAGTGTTTAACCGAGGCAGTTTCAAGTGCTCTAAAACACCCCTTGGAAATAAAATGTAAGCTTTAATTGCTGTTCAATTACTTGTCAGCATTTCATTTGATTTATGACCCAGTTCTGGCGCATTTTTGACCCAGTTAAAGACTCATAAATAATATAGTTTCGCTAGAAAGAATGAGAGAGGGAATAGAGGTTTGTTAGAGGCATCTTTTATTGTCGCTTCAGTACCTGCGAGCAGAATAAATATGTAGGGAAGGGCTCTCAAGCTGGTTCTGTATGAAAGCGTGCACGGCGAGAGGAACCCGGCGGCCGCCCGCGGTCACGTTTCTAGAGCTCTGCTTGGGTTTTCTTCCGAGGAAAGAGCGGAAGCCACTCTATGACAGCTGAGCTATCGCCGTGAAAGCGGCTCGGGTCCCTTTTGCCCTCACACGCAAGTGTGTGTCCTCGTGGACGTTCCTCCCCGTGCCGGCACGTTGATGCTTCTTGCAAACGTGTGTTCTTCACCGTTGCCCCGGGCCGCGCAGAGAGCCACCAGGCCCTCTCAGGCGCGTTCGCAAGGAGACCCCTCGGAGGGTGGAACCGCACCAGCACACCTCCGCTGTTCCAAATAGCCTTCTAGTGCTGAGAAGGTATTTTCTTCTAGTCCCTGTGTGCGAGAGATCAGGTTGGACAGGGACTTGGGGGCTCGGGGAGCCAAGAGGGCTCCTCAGCAAGGAAAACCTCAGTGGTTTTGGTGGAGCCGGGTGGATAGCTGCAGGAGTTGCCTAGAAAAGACACGGGGGAAGCAGCGGGGAATTTATGGCAGTGAAATCGATAGACGGCATTCTTCTCTTAAAAAACAACAAAACCCCCTCAGCTGCTATATACACATGATTATTTTTTCAATCACCTCTCCTGCTTTGCTCCAAACATCAGCCCTTTGCATTTCAGCAGGGAGGCCTGAACCCCGGCCTTCTGCGCCCCGGAGCCCCGCTTCTGAACGCTGCCTGTCTCCGCCAGCAGCCATCCAGCGGGGCGGGCGGAGGCCCCGGCAGGGCGCCCACCCGGGCTTTCCCGGGCTCCCCAGCTGGGCGCGTCCAGTCCCCGCGCCCGGCCCGGCACGGCCTCCGCCCTGGTGGAAAGGTGCGCGCCCCGGGCGCTCCAGCCCTCACCTTGGTGCCCGGGCGCCCCCTGGGCCCGGCCGTCCCCTTCCTTCTCTGGCAGGTTCTCACAGAGCCGGGAGCCCCCTGCAGCTGGCTGAGCTGAGAAGGCGGCGAGAGTCGCGTCAGCAGTTTGGAGGAGAAAGTGCGGGTTGATTATTGACCCACGCCTTCTTCAAATGCCACATCCGACCCGGCGGTTTGAAGAGAAAATGCCGCCGTGCGGATTTTTGCGGCGGCGCTGGCCGCCTACGCGGCCCGGCTCCCCCTTTCAAGCCGCGCTGCGCAATATGCCATAAGGAGCTGCTGTTTTGTGCTCTGTTTACAGCTCCGGGCCCGAGTCATAAATCTTGCCCAGCCATAAATGACAAAAACCATTGGTATGCATGAGGCCACCCTGGCCGGGAGTGCTTTTTGATTTCTCCCTTTTCCCTTGGCTTTGTTTTTGCTCTAAGGTGACACTTTGGCTCCCTGACAGTTTAAACATACTACTTATATTTTTAACACCTTCTTTTGAGAAGGACCAGCCGTTGACACCTTGGAATTGCACGAAAGCTCCACTTCTCTCTTTTTGCCACACACATCCCCTTACCGAGTTCGCCTGTGAAGCTTGGGGAGGTGAGGGGGGCGCTGGGAGGGGGCACAGGCCTTTCTCCTTAAAGTCGTGGGGCTACCACTGCCCGGGCCTTCCTCTGCTTCCCCGGCTCCACTAACGAGGGGGAAGTGGGTGCTGGGCTGAGAGCTCCACGGGGCTTCTCTCCCCGCGAGCAGCTGCGCGCGTGTTCCGTGAGCGCGCACGCAGGAGCTGGGGGCCTGGGTTCCAGGCACCCCTCTGCGTACCTGAGCCCCAAGCGTCCCGACTCGCTTCCCGCCACCGCGCAGCTCCCCGGGGGCCTCTCCTCCTAGCCGCCAGAATTTCAGGGTTTCTGTCTAAAAACACAACCAACGGCAGCCCTGCCCCGCTCTTGGGGAGATCTCCCGAGAAAGGAGGCCCCCAGCCCCCCCAAAGATGGGCTGCAAGGTTCTTGGGTTGCGGGTGGCTGGTGAGGTCAGCTGCGCAATGTCCGGGGAGCTCTCGTGTCCTGGTGCTCCATCCCCTCGACCCTCCACGGGCAATGTTCGGGGGCAGAGGGTTCTGTGGTTTCTCAAACGGATTCCTAAGGAAAGAGAGCCCCGCAAGCGCTCCCCTTTGTGAGAGCCGGTTGTCCTCATTAGCATAATTTTCCTGGACTTTAGTGACGCCCAGGAGCAAGGAGAGGGCGGGCGGGGAGGGTTGGGGGGAGGCCGCCACTGAGCGCCCCCTCTCGCTCCTAGCCCTCCCCTCGCCTCAGCCCCATCCCCCACGCGGCCCGCGCTTCCCCAGCCGCCTCGGCCTCCCCGCCCGCCCCCAGCGCCCCCCAGCGCACCCCCGACCGGCGGCCGCTCCTCGTGCAATATTCATAAGAAACATACCCAAGTCGGTGCCGCTAGCCCAGGCGGAGCCCCGCGCAGCGCCAGCGCTTATCTCCCGGCCGCGGCTGCTGCCCTCGGGAAGGGCAGGGGGCGGGGGTGTGGGGGAGGGGTGGGTGGGTGGGTGGGGTGGGAGGGGGGGTCCCAGCCGCCCCAGTCCGCCCTGGGCGAGCCGTGCTGGAGCAGCGAGGCGGCCACGCTCTGCGCTGCGCGTCTGGGCCTCGGGGTCTCCCTCCCGCCCGCCGTCTCGGCTGATGCTGAGGGTCGGTGCCCGTCCCGCGCCGAGGGGACCCGGCCGGGCCGCTGAGCCGGGCCGGGGGCCGCAGCCCGAGCCCTTGCCGGAGCCTGCGCTCGCGGTGCGCGTCAGAAGTTAAGGTAAGCAGGGCCACAACCGGCCGCGCTCAGCGCTGAATGGCGGAGTTTACGTCTCGGTGATTTATGGCCGCAGACTTAAATCTCGGTTCAAGAAGAGTTCACAAGCCGGAGCTTCCTTCCCGGCAGTGACTGATACCCTTACACTTCGAGTTCAGGCCGCCTTCCCGGCCCTGCCCCCACCTCTTCCCTCGCCCCTAGCCCAGCCGCAACTTTTCTGGGTTGGGGAGGGCAGGCGGGGCGGGCAGGGGCGCACGGGCGCTTCGCCGCCCCGGCGCGCAGGGAGGGCAGGCCGCGGGCGAGCCGAGAGGGAGCGGGGTCCGATGGAAGGAGGCTGGATTTGGGCAGATCTTCCAGGGAGACAATGGGGCTCGCTTCCTGCACTCAGTTTGGCGTCCTCAGCTCGCCTTCAGCTCCTGCACCTGGGGCTTCCTGTCCAGAAACGGTTCTTTTCGGAGGAATCGCCTCCCATCCCCAACCTTTGCTTGGGGGTGCAAAGCAAAGTTTCCTGGCGGGCATATCTGCAACTTCTCTACTAGGTTGCAAACTTTGGGGGCTGGGTGGGGAGGGGGTCGTGTGGGCCCCTAGGTGGTTATCAGCTGACCTCAAACAATAGGAAGCACTTTGGTGGGATTGCCAAAGTGAATGCGTGTTTTAAGTTTATGGCCGTTGTTGTTTGCTCTCTGGTGTTTCAAGGCGTTCTTGTTATTTTACGAGATAATGCACAAGTTGATGAAAAGACTTAGGTAGACAGCAGGCCGGTGTAGCTTGTGATAATGGATTAGCAAGTCACTTGAAATATTGCACTTTCAAAATCAACTTAATTTTCTTTTATCTAATATCTCCCTGTTTAAGTGTCAGGAGTAATTTTCTTAACTTGACGTTTTATTTTACGAAAGCCTAGTATTCTTAAAAATTCATAATGGCCGACACTAACACTGCCAAATATAATAGCAACTGTTTTCCACGAAAGAACGGGAAACTGAGACGCTACTATTCAGTTTTAAATTTTATTTTATCCTTTACTTACTTTTTATGATGGTATCTGCAGTTTCCTATTTATTGCCCCAAAGAGAAACAATACTCCAGTGCTCAAGATCCCGCACAATAACTCCGGATAAGGGATGCTGTAATTTTTAATTGAGGCTCTGGAAAATTAATTGTGTCTGTTTTCCAGATGTTGGTCAGATTGTTGGTTTAATAATGAAACCCAATGGAGTCCATTATTAAAAACAAAATTGCAATCTAACCATCCACCGGTAGATGCTTATTTCATTATTTTTTTCTAATTAACAAAGTGTCTGCTCTTCCTGAAAAACTTGAATAACTCCAGGACTCAAATACACATCGCTGGGGTGTGTAGTGTAAATCATTTTCTTCATGGATTTGTCACTGTAATTTTGTTAAATGTCAGAGAGACTAATGTTCTGAGTGTGTGTTTGAATCTATGAACTCCCATGGAACTTTTCGGAGTGGAACCAGAGGTTGATCATGCAAAGGTGGAAAACAAAAATAAAACATAGATTTCACTTCTACAAACTGCGCTCTAAATAAAAACAGGGGGGGGGGGCTGAGAAGGCTTTCAGTTGCTGTTTAGATTTCCAGGGTTGTCCTTTACTTGGTATTTCTGAAGCAGGTAAATAGGCCAAGTAACAAATATCAACAACAACAGCACACACAGATCAGGGAACTCTGGCAGGATTTTATGGCTTGTGCTTCCATCCCTCGTCTGGAGCCAAATGACCCCCATACATCAAATTACATAGCAGTTTCTAAGACAGAACCTATTATCGTTAAGTTGGAAGGAGAGTTCAAGCCGTGGTCATGGAGATGAACGCTGGTTTTTCAGGTTCCTGGTGGGGTTTTTTTTTTTTCTTTTCTCTAATCCATCATGTTTTAACAGGTAGAATTTGATAGTTGCCCTTAATAACAGCACCTCAGAAAGACCAAGGCAGGAGGGTCCAGGGACCTTTTGAAACTGGGGAGAAGAGGTGGGAGTGGCTTGCTGGGACATGCCTGAGAAACAGGAAAAGGAGAGGAGGGGACAGCGGCCCAGGGTCGGAGCCTGACTTGCTGGAGCGGGTGTTGCTGTCTGTCCGTCCCGCACAGGGGGGTTCCATGCACCTCTTCCCCTCTCCCCCGTCTTTCCCACAGCAGGCCCATTTGGAGGAGGTGGGTCCTGTACCTGCCTGGCAGGCTCAGCTGCTGACACCCAGGGGGGCTGAGCAGGGCCCTTGTCTGAGAAGAAGTCGTGCGTACCTCTCTGGGGTTCTGGGAGGTCCAAGAAGGGGCCGGACGAGCAGGGACCCCGTGTTGGGTCTCTTGGCCAATATCAATCCTAAGGAGAGGACTGGAGGAAACATGGGCGAGTCGAGCTCTCCTCTGCCTCCTTGCCCTTTCCCCAAAATCTCCAGAGGGAAGGAGTTGTGGGGCACAGTGGAGGAGGCCAAGGAGCGGGGGTGCGAAGGGACACCCCGAGTTTCTTCTTCCCTGAAAAACAAGGATCCCAACCCTGGCCCTTCCTAGCCCATCAGCCCTTCCTTCCTTTGGGCTCCAGCTTGCAGCCCTCACCCACGCTTCTGTCTCCCCGGAAAACCCCCCAACTCCAGACGCAAGTTAAGCAAATATTTGTAGCCGTCAGTAAATTCCAGCGGCTTTTTATAGCGGGGCTCTCTGCGCCCGGGGCCAAGTCGTGCTGCTAAATATTGCTGACCACTTTTTCTTTTATGGCTTTCATGTCACTTAGCTATTGAGAGTAAGATGGATTTGCGCCCAGCCCTCACGGCGCTGCGCTTCTCCCCCCCCCCCCCCCCCCCCGCAGGTCTGCGCGGGGCGGCCATTGGCGGCGGAGCGTCACGTGACCGCGGGGGGCGTGCCAATGTGCGCCCTCGCGGGTGTGCAGCCCCTGTCAGTGTGTGCGATCGGGACCGGGAAGCAACGCGATGCAAAAAGCGACCTACTACGACAGCTCGGCGATCTACGGCGGCTACCCCTACCAGGCAGCCAACGGCTTCGCGTATAATGCCAGCCAGCAGCCGTACCCGGCCTCCGCGGGCCTGGGCGCGGACGGGGACTACCACCGACCCGCCTGCTCACTCCAGTCGCCCGCCAGCGCTGGGGGGCACCCCAAGGCCCACGAGCTGAGCGAGGCATGTCTGCACACCCTGAGCGGCCCGCCCAGCCAGCCCCCAGGCCTGGGCGAGCCGCCCCTGGCTCCGCCGCCCCCCCAGGGGGCGCCCCCGGGCCCCCAGCAGCCTCAGCCAGCCCCGCAGCCCCCCGCCCCGGCGCCGGCCGCGCTCCCAGCCCCCTCCTCAGCCTCCCCCTCTCAGAATGCCAGCAGCAACCCCACCCCCGCCAGCGCGGCCAAGAGCCCCCTACTCAACTCGCCCACCGTGGCCAAACAAATCTTCCCCTGGATGAAGGAGTCTCGGCAGAACACAAAGCAGAAAACCAGCGGCTCCAGTTCAGGTAAAGGGGTGCCTCTGGCCTGGCTCCCAGCGCCCCCAGCCCCCGCCAGCCCCCGCCAGCACGGTCTGGGAGCGCTGGGCCGTTTCCAAGCATTCTCTGCCCCTCCCCTCTCCACCCCACAAAGGTTCCCAGTGTTTGAAACCGGGGAGCTGACAGGACTCCGTGTGTCCAGGAAATCCTAGGGAGACCTGAGGGAAGTCTCTCTGGACTTCTCCAAGAGCAAGTGGGCCTGGGGGGTTTGGAATTCCCTCTTGTCCCACTCTTGGAGTTGGGACTTGCGGGCAGACCAAACCTTAGCTCCACCGCCTTTATCTTCAGCAGCCCTCATTTCTATGGAAACCATGACACCCACCCCACACTGAGATGTGGCAGAGTTCAAGCAGGCCCAACCACCCTCCACAGCAGAGTCCATGCTTCGCTTATCATCAGAGCCTATTTTTAGTTTTTGCTCCAGCAGATGGAGTTGGCTGCCTTACCTCTGGGAAGGCCCTGCTCAGACTTGGTACAATGAAGAGGCCAGGGATCTCCTGGGGGAGGGGCCTGGGACTTGCCATCCTAATAGGAAACACATGGGCTTCCTGGCACCGGGCCCCAGTGGCGGACAGGCCCTGGGTCTTGGGCTTCCCAGTATCTTGGTGACTGTTGTCCTTGCCGTCTCCGGTTACCAGAGCTCTATTCTGAGCATGAGCATCTGGGTTCCTGAGCCAAGATTTTGGGGGCCAGGGAGGTCAGGAGGGCACGAGATTAGTGGGCAAAGCTGCTCGATGACATGGAGAACCCTAATTAATGGGACCAAGCATCAGGGCCCTGGGCCTGCCCACCGGAAATGGATACTTTTGGTAGGATCTCTTCCTGTGAGTAGGGAAGGCCTTCCAGATTGGGGGGTTCCATTCCACCCATCTCCACTGGGGAGATGGAGTAAATGGCCAGTTGAGGCAACTGTCCGATCCTTCCGACAGAATGAAGAGAAGGTTTATGGAGTATATACTAGGCGGCCTGCATTCCAGTTACTGCCAAGGGAATGAAGGTGGTGAAGACCTGCCTACAGAGAGCTTGTAGTCTGATAGGACTGAAGGGTCAGGAAACGAGTCAGAGCCAGTGACCAGGCAGGCAAACTGGGGGTTACACTTTTCTGTCCCCTCCCCTCGGAGAAGCCCATGATTGACAGTTCGACTGAATGAGCAGTTAGCTACCCAGCTCCCAGCTCCCAGCTCTGTTTCCCCACCAGGACAGAGGACAGCACCTAGTTCCTCCTCCCCCTTTCTGCGCCCTGACAAATGGAGAGCTCTTGGGGGGTCTTGAGCAAGGAGGGGCCTGGCTGGGTCAGGGGCCAGGCGGGGCTGCAGGCAGCCCCTGATGCCACTCTTCCTCTCTGTTCTGCCCTGGCAGGCGAGAGTTGCGCCGGCGACAAGAGCCCTCCTGGGCAGGCATCCTCCAAGCGGGCGCGCACGGCCTACACGAGCGCGCAGCTGGTGGAACTGGAGAAGGAGTTCCACTTCAACCGCTACCTGTGCCGTCCGCGCCGGGTGGAGATGGCCAATCTGCTGAACCTCACCGAGCGCCAGATCAAGATCTGGTTCCAGAACCGCCGCATGAAGTACAAGAAGGATCAGAAGGGCAAGGGCATGCTGACGTCATCAGGGGGCCCGTCCCCCAGCCGCAGCCCCGTGCCCCCCGGCGCTGGTGGCTATCTGAACTCTATGCATTCGCTGGTCAACAGTGTCCCTTACGAGCCCCAGTCGCCCCCGCCTTTCTCCAAGCCCCCGCAGGGCGCCTACGGGCTGCCCCCTGCCGCCTACCCCGCGCCCCTGCCCAGCTGCGCGCCCCCACCGCCCCCACAGAAGCGGTACCCGGCGGCGGGGGCGGGGGGCACACCCGACTATGACCCGCACGCGCATGGCTTGCAAGGCAACGGCAGCTATGGGACCCCACACTTACAGGGAAGCCCCGTCTTCGTGGGGGGCAGCTATGTGGAGCCCATGAGCAACTCTGGGCCGGCCCTCTTTGGCCTAACTCACCTCCCCCACGCCGCCTCTGCTGCCATGGACTACGGGGGCGCTGGGCCGCTGGGCAGCGGCCACCACCACGGGCCGGGGCCGGGGCCGGGGGAGCCGCACCCCACCTACACGGACCTTACTGCCCATCATCCTTCTCAGGGAAGAATTCAGGAAGCCCCCAAGCTCACCCACCTGTGATGGTGGGCTCGGGGCTGCGCGCCAGGAGAGCACCCCTCCCCCGCCCTCTCCCTCGTTTGCTATTTTGTTGTAAGGTTTCCCTGCCCCGCCCTTTCCTCTCTCCTCCGCCCTCCTTTGCCTCCCCTCCCCGCCCCCGTTTTGTTTTCTTTGGTAACGTTTTTATAGTTTCGTGACGTAGCAATCTTGGTTGCTGGAATGGCTGTATCAGTAGCGATATTTATCTGCCCCCCGCCCCGCGCTCGGCCTCCGGCCCGGCACCCGCTCCCTTCTCTCTCTGATCAGAAACAGGGTATATGAACAAATTTCCTAGCCGAGTTCTTCAATGTGAATTTGTTCGTACATGATGGCTCCCGAGGGGAAGCGATGACTTTTTTTTTTTTTTTAATTTTAGTGGTTTTTTTTTTTTTGTTTTTTGGGTTTTTTTTTATTGCACTTCTTGTAAAGAGCGAGAAAAAAATCAAAGGCGCTTTGAAACAGGGGCTCCCTGCGCCAGGAGACTAAGTGTACGTCTTTCCGTGTGTGTATGCTGGTGAACAGTCAGATTTATTTATATTTTTTTTGCAAGCATTGAATAATCTAAGTTTTAAATATTATTTATCCCCATCCGTTCGTATTTATATTAAAGAAATTCTGTACCCTGATTGTTCAGAAGGTTTCTTGGGCCTTTTGTTCGAGAGTGTATTGGCGTACCTAGGAATTTTTTTTATTTGAAAGGGAGATGTAATTCCTTTATAAAAACGGTAATGATGCAATAATACCAGAGAGGATCCAGCTTTCGAAAACCGCGATTTAAGTTTGTTAACATCCGGCGAAACTGAAGAAAATCTGTAAGCGAGAAAAAGACTAGATTTGTTTTGAGAGTTCTACATTCCTTGCTGCTCACACTCTGAGAAACAAAACAAACAGAAATAATAATAAAGTTTTTATTCTGAGTAATACCCGCGTTCGGAAGGGGTTCTTTGGCCGAAGGCGGCGGCGGCGGCGCCGAGGCGGAGCAGGCCGCGGCCACCGGCAGCTCGGGCCGGGGCCTGGCGGCGCGGCTGGCCCGGGAGCACCGCGCGTTCTCGGGAAAACAGCCGGAGCTCCCGGAGGCCGCCGCTTCGGAGACGCCCGGCGGCCGGCCGGCTGCGCTGCCTGGTTCCCAGCTGCCACGGAGGCCAGCGGCGGGCGCAAGGGCTGCGGAGAGCCGAGGGCCGTTGGAACAAAGGCAGCCCGGCCCAGGCGCGGCGGGGGGCGCACAGGTGCCGGGCCGGCCCGCCAGGGACCCCGGCAGGGCCGTCGTCTCGTCCACGGTCTTCCTCCGGCCAGAGCGCACCGGCCAACGCCTTCACCCGGGGAACTGGCAGCCGTGGGGAGGATGCTGAGCACTTTGTAGGAGCACCCGGACTCCCTGCGGATGCTTCGCGGTCCTTTCTCCAGCCGCGAGGAAAACTCAGCACTGGAGCGAGGAAGGGACTGGAGAGGCTCGGCCCGGCCTACACACAAGAAGCGCTGAGCTCCGAGGAGCCGCCCTGCGCCCTCCCTGGACCGCTGGAGCCCTGGCTTCTCCTTCCTCCCGGAATTTAGTATTTGGCATTCTCTGTATTTATTTCCTCTCCTTCTTCCCTCCCTGCTTTCCTTTTATGGCCCCAGGGGGAGGGGAAGAGGGAAAGGAGATTAATATCTTTCTAATACAAATGCAATTTTATAAGGACTTCTTTCATGTGATGCGCCAGGAGCTGATGGTTACATTTCTGCTTCTGGGTTTAAGATGGAGCAGCCTCCTGGCAGGCGGACAGAGGCAAAGGCAGGGGCAGGAAAGGGAAAGACTGTCCTCAGCGGAGAAGGAGCCACGTCCAGAAGGTGCAAACCTCAGAACCGCGTCCCTCCACCCCCAAAGCTGGAGGTGAGCAACCGCCTGCACCTGGGGATCAGGAGCCGCTGATGGGAGAGAAAACACCCTTCTCCTGGGACTGTGTCTTCCCGAGGCAGAGATGGGAAATGTCGCCATTTTGTTTGCAGTCCAAAATATCCATCTTCATGGCCCCTGTCGTTCCCTGAGAAGCTCCCTGTGATGATTGCTGGAAGCAGGCACCGGAGCCATGTCTGGGTACCTGCGGGGTCCCACAGAAGCTGCGTGTGGGAAGCAACCTCACATTGTACGCAAAAGGAGAGGGCTGGAAGGTGCAAAGCCAGGCAGCTTGGAAGGACCTGGGTGTTTTCGCTCACCGACAGAGGAGCGTCCCCCACATCTATCCTGGGTCTCCTGATACCAATATACACACATTTGTTATATATTTTAAGAGTTTTGGCTGCGGAAGAAACAGATGTGCTCCCATCACAGGCCAAGCTCCCTGCTGAAATATGGCGCACCTCAGACTTGCAGAGGCTGCAGAGCCCGTCTTTGTGAGGACCGGACCTTCCGCCCTTCTGGGTGTTCACCTAGTTTTAGAGAAGTGCATAAAATGACCTGGGAAAATAAGGAACGGTGGGGCTAGGGGAGCAGGAGAGAGAGAGAGAAATCCACCCAAAGATCGTGCAGCGATACCACTATTGGAACCCATTTCTAAAATTTACTGTTTAGCTGGAGGCTTCCTCCTTCCCTCAGGGCGCAGATGTTTAAATGAGATTCCAGTGCGATTTTCCGCATCTTACCAGCGAAGACAGTTGTTCTGGCTTTCAAAGAAAAAATACTGATCTCCCTCCCCCCAAGCTTCCTCCATATGAAAAAGAAATCCTTATTAAAATATCTCCCGAGTTAAAGGAGTAGGTTTGGGGGCGATATCAGTGTTGAGTGGGCAAAGAAAAGGGTTTTCTTCCAGATGGTATTTGAATTAAGGCCGCTGAGGCAGCTCTCACCCACGCAGCCCCTGACAAAGCCTCCGTGATCTGGGGGCAGCGCTGTGCCCTCTCTGTAGCCTCCCCGCCCCTGCACCCCTCAATATTTTCTGCCAAAAGCAGACGCCCAAAGCTGCTACCCCGGAGTCCACAAAGCACCTTCCTTAAAAGCAGCCTTATAACTTCTTCCGCTGCCAAAAATGTATCTTTAAAACGATATTTTCCTTGTTTACTTGCGTTTCCTGCTCTCCTCTTTGCTCGGCCACATTTGATCTTGGAAGGAGCTCGAAGCTGAAATGTGTTCTTAAGGGCCAGAAGCTGTCAAGGCTTTTGGTGAGCAAGATTGATCGTGCCCAGACTTCCTTCAGAGCTTTGTTTGGAATAAAAGCAAGAAAACTGGAAGAAGAAGAAAAAAAAACCCTCCCATTTTCCAAAATAGCATCTCTATCTGTAAGGCGAGGCTCTGGGCTAGTCAGCGAGGGAGGCCACTTTATATTTAATGTTTCACCCGAGCCCCCTTCACGCCGGCCTCGGAGCTGGAATCCTGTCCTTGCGCCCTGCTCTGCCTGCCTTGTTTCCACATTGGTTTCTCCCCCAGCGACCTCTCTTTCCCTGGCCATCAGGGTGATTTATTTTTCTGCCTCCGATGCCCGCCGGCTTGGGGGAGTCTCATCACTTGGTCCATTTCAAAAGCAGCAAACGCGAATCCTCCTCCTCTGGGTTTTGGGGGACAGATTTCTCTCTCAGCCTCCTCCCCTCTTTTTGGCTTGATGGATTTTTAAAAAGTTATTGTTTGGCACCTAAAGGTGTTATCTTTTGAACCTTCCAATACAGTCCAAGATACACTCAAGTCTCCGAATTGGAAAGAGAGGCTCAAATCTCCGAATTGGAAAGAGAGGGAGAGAGAGAGAGAGAGAGAGAGAGAGAGAGAGAGAGAGAGAGAGAGAGAGAGAAGGACCTGCATAATTCCTCCTTGGGTCGCCCTGTCTCGTCTGTGGTGCTGTTTCCCACCACAGAACCCGAGTGCAAACACCCCTGGTGGTCAAGGAGCGGGAAGGTGCGGGAACACTCACTGCTTCTGAACCAACAAGCCCCACGTCAGAGCCACCAGGAGAAGAAGGGAGGAAAAGGAAGAGAAAAAAGAGAGAGAAACCAGCGCCTTCTCCGTCCCTGCTGCTCACTTCCAACAGGCTTCCTGGAAATCAGAAATACTCACCGCACGCGAGCGCTGTGGGTATGAAACCCGGGATGCCAGGAGCCGCCCGCGCCTGCTCGGGACCGCAGGGCTTTGGCTGGCCGCCGCCCTGGCTACAGGGGTTTGGACACAAGGACCTGGGGTGGTTGTCTCGCTTGGCACATGCATCTATTTCCCTGGAGCCACTCCTGAAAAGTTGATGGCGCAGGAAGGTGGGGAAGGTTGGAGAGCAGCCTCCCGTGTTCCGCTTCCCTCTGGAGCCCGCCGCTTAGCTGCCGTGGAAAAGCGAACAATGGGCCTCGGTCCGGGTCCAGGGCTCGGAGCTGAGCTGGGCTTTGGGAGGAAGGGGAGGAGGTGAGGATCTGCAGGGAGGGGTGGGGGGGAGGTTGGAGAGAAGGAGGGAGGGGGAGAGGGAGAAGAGGAAAAAAGAGGGAAAGTAGGAAAGACAGAGGAAGGAAGACAGAGGAGATCCGCTCTGAGATCCAAGAACTGGTTTTGGAAAAGGTGGAGGAGGAAAAGGGAAATAGAGGGGGGAGCAAAGAGAATCCTCCCCTCCCCCCTCTCTCTGCCCCTCTCTCTCTCCTCCCTGTGTCATCTCTTCCCTCTGCTCCTTCCTCCTGCCTTAGCAGAACTTATGTGGCTGGGATGCGGGGGGCCCTCGGGTGTCAAAACTTTGAAGATTAATGGATTACTTTGTTAATGACTGCAGGCGTCAGACGGAGGTGCTTAGATGATTTGTGAGGTGCGAGGCGTCTTCCCGACAGCCCCAAACAATGCGAGCGGAGCGCGGCGGCCGGCGGGACCCGCGGCCGGGCTCGCCTTGCACACGCACTCACACTCACGCTCACGCGCGCGCCCAGGCGCACACGCCCGGCTCGGTGCAGAGCGGAAGGCAGGCGGGCCCCGGGCGCCCCCGGGCTGGCCGGGGCGTCCCCACCCACACCCACCCACACGTCTTTTTTCTTTTTGCCCTGAAAAAAGTGTAAATAAAGCCTCTCTGGCCCCCAATGAGGCGTTCCTTCCCGACTTTTTTGGATCAATCAAACAGACAGTGGCTTCTTTTGATTAAAGCCCAAATTGTCATTGGGCAGAAGCAATCATGTGACAGCCAATTCGGTCCAATTTCAACCTTGTCTCCATGAATTCAATAGTTTAATAGTAGCGCGGTCCCCATACGGCTGTAATCAGTGAATTAGAAAAAAAACACCCCAGCAGCGAGCTTCTATGATAGATTTTTTTTTTTTTTTTTTTTTTTTGCGCCCCCTCCGCACTCGCCTGGCTCCTGGGCCTCGCCCCCGCCCCCCACCCCAAGCCCCTCCAGAAGAGGGAACTTTTTCTGCGAGGGGGCTCCAAGGAGAAGGCCATGAATTACGAATTTGAGCGAGAGATTGGTTTTATCAATAGCCAGCCGTCGCTCGCTGAGTGCCTGACATCTTTTCCCCCTGTCGCTGATACATTTCAAAGTTCATCAATCAAGACCTCGACGCTTTCACACTCGACACTGATTCCTCCTCCTTTTGAGCAGACCATTCCCAGCCTGCACCCGGCCAGCCACGCTCGCCCCGGCGCGGGCGGCCGCCCCAAGCCGAGCCCCGCGGGCAGCCGCGCCAGCCCGGGGCCCGCCGGCGCCCTGCAGCCGCCCGAGTACCCGTGGATGAAGGAGAAGAAGGCGGCCAAGAAAGCAGCGCCGCCCGCCGCGGCCTCGGCCGCCGCCAGCGCCGCCGCCGGCCCTGCCTGCCTCGGCCACAAAGGTCAGTGCCGAGCCGGGGCCCCGCGCCCCCTTCGGGGCTGCCCCGCGGAGCGGCTCGGGGGGCGGGGGGCGGGGAGCCGGGGGCCGGGAGACCGGCTTGGCTGCCTTCCCTTCCCCTGTGGGCTCAGCCGTGGGTTTGAGGGAGACGAGAAAAAAAAAAAAAAAAAAAAATGAGGCCTCCTGCGCTCCACCAGGAGACACACACATTTTTACGAAGAGGGGGGAAACCTCGCCTCACTTGCGCAACGTGGGGATGATTTATTTGCGTTGGAACTGACCTCCTCTTGTCTAGTTGTCCTGCAGTTTGGCTTTTTGACAGTAATGAAGAGTGATAGATGGCTCTTGCTCAGCTCAGCAGCTGATGCATTAATTATAAATCGCGGCGTGGGTGCTATAAAGTTTGCTCCCGGATGGAGAGGCTGCAGGGGTGGGGTGGGGCGAGCGCGCAGGCGGCGGGGCCCCGCCGGGCCGGGCGCCCCGGAAAGGGCCGCGCAACGCGCCCCTGCGCGCGCGGGCGGCCATCTTGAGGCCGCGGAGCGCCCGCGGCTGCGTCGGTGCCCGGGCGGAGCGCGCCGGCCCGGCAGCCTCCAACGGCGCGCGCGCCGCCGTGTCGGCTCCCCCCTCTCTCCGCAGACTCCCTGGACCTCGGCGAGGGCGGCGGCGGGGGCTCCCGGCGCCTGAGGACCGCCTACACCAACACGCAGCTCCTGGAGCTGGAGAAGGAATTCCACTTCAACAAGTACCTCTGCAGACCCCGGCGCGTGGAGATCGCCGCGCTGCTGGACCTGACGGAGAGACAAGTGAAAGTGTGGTTCCAGAACCGGAGGATGAAGCACAAGCGGCAGACCCAGTGCAAGGAGAACCAGCACGGCGAGGGCAAGCGGAAAGGCCTGGACGACCCCGAGAAGGTGGAGGAGGACGAGGAGGAGAAGGCGCTCTTCGAGCAGGCCCTCGGCGTCTCCGGGGCGCTCCTGGAGAGGGAAGCCTACACTTTTCAGCAGAACGCCCTCGCGCAGCAGCAGGCGCCCAACGGACACAATGGCGACTCCCAAAGTTTCCCCGTGTCGCCTTTAGCCAGCAGTGAGAAAAATCTGAAACATTTTCAGCACCAGTCACCCACTGTTCCCAACTGCTTGTCAACAATGGGCCAGAACTGTGGCTCTGGCCTAAACAATGACAGTCCCGAGGCCCTCGAGGTCCCCTCTTTGCAGGACTTTAACGTTTTCTCCACAGACTCCTGCCTGCAGCTTTCAGATGCGGTCTCGCCCAGTTTGCCAGGTTCCCTCGACAGTCCCGTAGATATTTCAGCTGACAGCTTTGACTTTTTTACGGACACACTCACCACCATCGACTTGCAGCATCTGAATTACTAAAAACATTAAAGCAAAACAAAGCATCACACAACAAAAACCCCCTCTGGCCAGGTGCTTTTGCCTTTCTTTTATTCTGAGATTTGATTTTTTTTTTTTTTTAATTTTATTTTCTTCTTGACCTCCTTCCTCCCTCCGTCCTCTAAATGTTGGAAGATTTTTCTGTTTAGTGATCCCCCTGACCCAGTTTCAGAGGCATCTTTTTACGGATGATTTTGGAGTTTTAGTTATTTTAAATCGAATCCCACAACCCTCGATGTGATTTACTGAAAGCAATATATGAGGCCTGCAAGAAAGTGATCGTATAATTGTATCGGCACTTTCTTTTTATTTTTGTATTACATTAGGATGCATTGTCATGCGTATTTTTGGTAGAATAAATTCTCCTTTGCTATAAGTAGCTTTCTTATTTTTTTTTCCTCCCCCTCTTTCTCAAGGCTCCTAATGGTTTCTTTTTTCTTCTTCTTTTAGTCTAACTTGGTAAATAAAATTCTGGTCACAATTCATCTTCTTTTTCAATTTTAATATATTTATTGAGGGGACATGTTCAAAAGCTTCAATAGACAACAACAACAAAAAAAGAAAGCCAGATAATGGTTAGGGCTTCTGAGAAGTGTTTCTTTCTTCTTCTTTTTTAAAGGAACGGATTTTTTTTTTCTTTCTTTTCAGTGCAGGGGTTCAAGCCATAGATTTAAACTGGTAATAGAAACAGGATTGGGAATCCTCAGGGTTGGGCCAAGCCCAAGCTTTTGAAAGTGGGGAAATCAAGTGCCTACAGAAACCCCCAACTCCAGGAGGAAGTAACACGGAGTTTCTTTAACAAGCTACCCACCTCCCGGTCAATAACTAAGTGATCAACAATTCATTTATTTCTACACATTTGTTTCAAACATCTACACTCCAGCCCCTCCCCCACACATCCCGGGACATTTTCAGTGCGGTTGATTAGTCTCCCAGCTGTTGATGGGTCCAGGCAAACAGACCTAAAAGACAGAGAAAAACAAAAATAAAGCAAAAATGATGGTCACTAGCTGGAAAATGCACTTCAGAAATGGTTCTTTTCAATCCTCTGGCTCAGTCATTCTAGAATTTTTTTTTTTTCAGGGTCAGAAAAATCAATATTTCATTCTTAAATCTGTTTACATGGCAAATAATGGACCATGAAAGCTTTGAAGCCAGCTTAGCAAGTTGAGATTTAAAATGGAGCGTTCCTGCACCGTAGGTTATAAATTAGTCCAGTTTCTAGAAAGAGGAAAAGCACTTTAAATGAAGTATCAATAAAATGTGATCTCGGGTCTGTCGCTGGGCTGCCCGGTTCGCCCCCCACGTTTATTTTTCCCTCGCTGAGCTCTGTTCTGATGGCTACTCACTTGCCGTGAGAATGCGCGGCGTGCAAGCAACATGTGTGGGGGGCGGGCTGACCGCAAGAACCCAGCTCTTAGCAGCAAAAGCGTGCGAGTCCTAATGAAACCGCGCTCTTTGCTCCTGGGTGTGCTGCCCGCCTTCCCTGCCCCGCCGCCCCCTCCATCCCGGCAGCGGCAGCGGCGTGTGGGGACCCTGGTGGGTCTCCTGCCAGGGCCGAGGCGCGACGCAGGGCGGCCCGGCAGCGGCCGGGGCTGAGCCGCTGCTGCTTGCGAGTCGTCCTGCGCTCATAAATCAAACGCTTTCCATGAATGAGAATGTCATCAAAGAGATCAATTGCAGGAACACATGCACAAATAAAAATCCTCTTACGTATTTGCCGGGGATCCCCGTCCGAAAGCATTAAGTTAGAAGGCGTTTAGTCATAATTCATTTTTATTGCTCTTTTAAAACAACGGCTTGGCTGCGCCGCGGACGCCGTGAGAGCGCGCGGCCTGGGCGGCGTCCTGTCTCCGCCTCGCGCTCGCTCTCCCTTCCCAGTGCAAGGGCCCCGACAGCGGCTCCTGGAGACCGTTTGCACCCACTCTCCCCGGGCGTTTAAAGGGGCCCGAGTCGCTGGCCTGCTGGCCCAGAGGGCCGACGGCCTCCTCCCGGGCAGCACGAGCCCCAGGGTTTGGCGGGGGTGGGGAGCGACCGCAGCTACGGAAGCCCGCGGGCGCGGGGCCAGGGAGGCTGCCTTTGTGCGCGGCACCGGGAGAGCCGCGCGCAGGGCGGCCGGCCGGGGCGCAGCCGGCTGGGCCGCGAGGGCCGGGCCTGCGGGCAGCGTGGAACTGTGCGCGCTGAGGCCGGGCCGGGTCGTCGGCCTCGGTGCCTGCCGCGGTGCCGGTGCACGCTTGTGACCCCAAGGACCACGACCCACCCCCGCGGGCCCCGAAAGGCGCCCCGGCGGGAGGGAGAAAGAAGGCAGCGCAGCGCAGAGGCCGAGAGCTGGCGGAGGAAGGAGGGCGCTTGCAGCCAGGGGTGGCGTTGTGGCGCGCGCCCTGCGGCCTAGGGGGTCGTGTAAACCCGGGGCGGTGGAGGCCAACCAAGGGGCACGGGGGGGTGCCCGGGGCGGCTGGCAACCTGCCGACCAACTTTGGCTCGTACTGCAGGTCGTTAGCAATGCCAGCACGGGCCCCCTCACGTCCCGCCTCCTCCCCCATAGGCGTCCCTTCTCTCCCCGTCGCTGGAGGCCTTCCTGCTCCCAAGGAGGCCGCCGCCTCCAGGAGGGCCGCCTGGTGTTTTCCCTCCTCCAGGGTGAAGTTCCGCAGGTGCTGAAACCGGGGCAGGAGCAACCGTTCCTGCCTGTGCTCTCTCTTAACCGTGATTGGGGATAGGTCAAAGGTCACAAAAAAATACCTTGTCGAAAGGAACTCTTTAGGGAAAATGTTTCATTGCTACTGCAAGAGTTTTCCCTCTAGAAAGGACAGGTTTTTTTTGAGGGGAACTTCTATATGTGGAGAACAGAAAGCAGGTTTTGGGGAAACTTTTCTATGGGGAGCACAGAACGCAGAAACCTAAAAGGATGACTGAATGCATTTGAAATGTGCCTGCCTCAAGCAAAGCTTCCCTCTTCTAACTGGGGAGCTAGAGGCGAGTGGGAACCCCAAACCCACATAATTTACCATCCTCAGATAAATTTCATCTGCCGGATTCCGACGTGGTAAACATGGTCAGAGTAAAATCTGTAGGGAATGAGCTGCAAAGCTCCCTGGATGATCTCTGGATTTTTTTTTTTTTTTTTTAATTCAGGAATGCATCCATTCCGGCCTGTTTGGCCTTTTCTCTCTACAAGCCAAGGGTTGACACGCAACCTAATAGTAAACAGCAGTTAACGACCCCGTCAGCATCAGGGTAGGACGAGGGTGATGGAGAACAGGACCCCTGGCCTAGGATGACGCTCAGATTTGCACGTGTCTCTCCAGGGAAAGATTGGAAGGTCCACGCAAGGAACCACACAGCCAGTTACAAAGGGGAGGAGGGGTCCCGTCCAGCAGCTGCCATCTGTCCGCCGCCCCTCCCACCTGCCAGCCCCCACCCCTAATTCAAACAAGCAGTAAACAAGGGGGGGGGGAGTGAATCTAGGAAGCTCTACCAACGCCTAACGTTCCCCCTACAGAAAACGAGGAGCGCTGCTGTTGGGGGGCAAGCTCAGCACACTTGGTGGAAGCTGTGGGCTCGCCCTTGGCGGCCCCCGCCGGAGCGCGCAGGCTCCCGGGTCCCGGGGAGCCGGCAGATGGCCTGCAGCGCAAGGCCCGGCCCCCACGCCGGCCACGTCGGCCTGCGTCACCGCTCTCCCCCGCCTCCCACCCCTCACATCCAGCGGCCGAGCTGCCCCGCACCCCGTAGGGCTCCCACAGCGCAGCTGAGTGGGGAGGAGAAGGGGGCGGAGAGCCAGGAGGGGGCAGGGCGGAGAGCCCCGCCGCCCCCAACCTCCTCCGGCGAGCTCGGCGGCGAGGGCTCACCCAGCTCCGGGCTTCGCATTACGGAGGCTCCCCATTGCCAGCCTGATAGTCCGTGCGGGAGGTGGGGTGCAGGTTGGGGGTTTCGAAGACCCTCCCTGGAGAAGGGAAGTTGCGGGTCCCGCGCTGGTCTCCACGCCCTCGCAGCCAGCGCTCGGCGCACTCCCGCTACAGCGCGGAGCTGGGCGAGCTGGGGGCCCATCCTCCACCCAAGCCGCCGCGCTCGGCGCTCCGCGCTGCCCCCGAGGCACCGCCGGCCGGCCGGTGCAGTGCAGGCTCCCGGGGGCGCTTGGGCGGCAGCGCCGGCCCGGTTCCTCCCCTTCCTGCTCGGCGCGCTCCGACCCTCGGCCCACTGATTCCCGACCCCAGAGAGCACGGAGCCCTCTTCCCTTCTCACCTCCTGCCAGTTCCTCTTTCCGCGCGCGGCGGGGAAGGGGCGGAGAAGAGAGGGGGATGCCTCCCAGCCCCCACCTCCCGAGGGGGGGGGCGCGCGGAGCCGGTGCGCGGAGCCCGCCTCGGCGCCCCTGCGCCCCAGCGCTCCGAGGCCGCCCTTGCAGCCGCCGCAGCTGCTGCCGCTGCCTGGGGGGGCGACGGCGCGTCACCTAGACCGCGGAGCGCCGGGGATTTAAATGCCACTGAAACGGTGATCCATCACTGCGGGAGCCAGCAAACTTTCGCAGGAGGCCCCGCCATTGGCCGGCGCAGTCACGTGCCCCTCCAGGAGCGCCCTCCGCCCTCCCGCCACCCCCCTCCCCCCTGCGCACTGTACATTCATATCATTTTTCTTCTCCGGCCCCATGGAGGAAGTGAGAAAGTTGGCACGGTCACCCAGGGCTTCGCAGGACCCGGTCACTCAGTGACAGATGGACAATGCAAACATGAGCTCCTTCCTGGAATACCCCATCCTCAGCGGTGGCGACTCGGGGACCTGCTCAGCGCGAGCCTACCCTTCCGACCATGGAATTACAACTTTCCAGTCGTGCGCGGTCAGTGCCAACAGCTGTGGCGGCGACGACCGCTTCCTGGTGGGCAGGGGGGTGCAGATCAGCCCGCCCCACCACCACCACCACCACCACCATCACCACCATCACCACCCCCAGACGGCCACCTACCAGACTCCCGGGAACCTGGGGGTGTCCTGCTCCCACTCGAGTTGTGGCCCCAGCTACGGCGCGCAGAACTTCGGTGCGCCTTACGGCCCTTACGCGTTAAGCCAGGACGCAGAAGTAAGTGGTGGGTACCCCTCGTGTGCTCCCGCCGTGTACTCTGGAAACCTCTCATCTCCCATGGTCCAGCATCACCAGCACCACCAGGCTTATGCCGGGGGCGCGGTGGGCTCGCCTCAGTACATCCATCACTCATATGGACAAGAGCACCAGAGCCTGGCCCTGGCCACGTATAGTAACTCCTTGTCCCCTCTCCACGCCAGCCACCAAGAAGCCTGTCGCTCCCCGGCATCAGAGGCGTCTTCTCTAGCGCAGACCTTTGACTGGATGAAGGTCAAAAGAAACCCTCCCAAAACAGGTCAGTCTTGCCATTCCGTGGACGCCCCTTGATGGTTCTGGAAAGAGCTGGTATGCTTAGTGTCCAAGGAAAATTAATGATAATAATAAAAAGTTCTTGCTAGCCACTCAGGGTTGTAGGGCTTGGAGGAGATTGCCCTGGTGTGTTGGGGCCGGGAGCGCCTGGGACTGTTTTCAAAGGGGCTGCGCTTTAGAGTTTCTGGAAGTAGGAAGTGGGCAGGTGTGCGTGTGTGCGGGGTGGAGGGTCGGCGAACCTCTCTAGATTCCATTAATCACTGGCCTGGCCACGAATGGTTGACTGCAGATGAGCACTTTGCCCCTCACCACTCACCCTCTCCAGCCTCGTTGGCGTTGAGAATTTCTTGCTCTCCCTTGTACCTGAATATTGCTCTGCAGCGGGAGGGGCAATCTCGTATTCATGGTAAAAACCTGTACCCTTTTCTCTCATGGCTTCCCCCAGGGAAAGCTGGCGAGTTCGGCTACGTGGGTCAACCCAATGCGGTGCGCACCAACTTTACCACCAAGCAGCTCACGGAGCTGGAGAAAGAGTTCCACTTCAACAAGTACCTGACGCGCGCCCGCAGGGTGGAGATCGCCGCGTCCCTGCAGCTCAATGAGACCCAGGTGAAGATCTGGTTCCAGAACCGCCGAATGAAGCAGAAGAAACGAGAGAAGGAGGGCCTCTTGCCCATCTCTCCCGCCACCCCTCCGGGCAGCGAGGAGAAGGCCGAGGAATCCTCAGAGAAGTCTGGCTCCTCGCCCTGCGTTCCTTCCCCAGAGTCTTCTACCTCAGACACCCTGACTACCTCCCACTGAGGCCGGCCCAGCCCCGGGGTCCGCGGCCCAGGCTGCTCCTGGGCTGGGACGTCTCACCCAAAGCACATTCTTAGCTTCTCTTCCTTTCCAGTTGCAGTCTCTCTCTTTCGGATCCTTATCTGGGGAGCTCCTGGGTGGGATCAGGTGTTTCCAGAGAATTCTGGATCGAGGCTTGATTAGGGGGTGGGGTGCGGGTGTTACTGCAGATTGGGTGCCAGCATCAATTTCCTAATAGCTCCTAATACCCCTCCCTGCTTTTAGGTTCCCACAGAACCTGCTGTTCCTTTCAGATGCCCCTTGGAAAATAGTCTCCTTTGCCAGCAGAAACATGTCAGAGGAAGGCCTCTCATCTTTATCTATTTGTATATTTACAGTTCTCCCTTACTTTGACCTCAAAGTAGGAGAGAGAGAGAGAGAGAGAGAGAGAGTCCAGGAGCTCGCCAAGAAGAGATGCACTATATGCGTGTTTACACAAGTCATTTTTTAATTTAATTCGCTTTCATGTGTGTGAGTTTGCTGGTTGTAAATACTTTGTCCCGAGAGATTTATCTTTATACAGATTTTTTTTTTTTAGAACTGTTTAGACTAAGTGACTAAAACAGGGTGGGCAAACTCTCAAAGCTGGTACCATTTTATATGTGATTATAGGTCAAAGAATAAAAGCCCTCATTTATACTCCATCAGATGCCGCAGAGGGTAGCCTCAGTTTGTTCTTTTCGTGAGGTCGGAAGGCCTGCAGAACACTTGCTTCCTGTGCTTACCTCTCTCCCCATCCCCACCCCTTTCTTGTTTTCTGGCCACTCTCTGTTTAAACTCTGTGCTGGATGATTCGGAGCCTAAGGTATTCATCAACTCAACTTCTTCCTTTCAGAGTTATCTTAGCTGGATATGGTGTATTTTCAGCTCAACTGTTAATGTGATGGATGGCACAATGAATGTATATTTTGTGTGATTCGTGAATAGTCTTTTGCATGTCGCACAATGTTTTGATGTCCTGAAGTAGCACACTGAGTTCTATCAGTTATCCTTTGTGAGCCTATGGTACCCCCATTTCCTGTACAATCATGAACAGCTCTGAGGTCCTAGGGTGATATGATCCAGAGCAGAGTTTACGGGTCTTAAGATGTCTGTAATAAATATATCCAAGTTTCAGATATGCTTAAGTATCCATGTGTTTGGCTTGGCCACAATTTCTTGGTTTCTACAAAGTGGGCTCATTTCACGTGGGGAAGGGGAGAAGGCGTGGTTTGCATTTTCAAGGAGGTGGGTCTTTCCTTGGGGGAAAAAGAAAAAAAGTGCTTTTCACTATGTAGTGGAAGCTTCCCCTCTGAGTGTACCTAACTAATGTCTATAATAGGTTGATTTTCCTTAAAATAACAACAACCCCCTTATTGGAATCAAAGTTCATAATGGAAAAAATGGTGAAGAAACTGGTGATGCAGATCTATTTTTGACACAAACGGGTGCTTCCTGGGTCAAGTGCTAACCTTTTCACCTCCAACTGAATGTTGACATATATATAAACAGAACCCCCTTCAAAAACCAAAACTCTTCAGTCAGTCTTTCCTCACATCAGTGAACCAAGAGCTAAGAGATCCACATTTAATTAGCTCCAGTATAAAGCTGTTTGAAGATGGGGCCCCACCCCCACCCTTCTTCCTTTTGGATTGGCAGTGATCCAGTGTATTCTACCCCTTAAACGGAGTGCGGTCTGTTTTCAGTAAACCTGTGCACCCCTCCTCCCATCCCTCCCGCGGATATCGATCCCTTACGGTTCACTTTCTCCCCCTCCCCCTCTGGGTTACATATCTCATTCCCAGTAGCTTCGATTTCACAGCCGTTGGGGCTGTCATGGGTCCTCAGTTCTGATTCTGTGTCATATAAGTGCGAAGAAAAGTTTTTTATTTTCTTCTCTGGGCTCAACAGGTTTTTCCAGGCAAACTTGTGGAAGCCACCCTGAAGTCCACGTCAACATCCAAGTTGCTTAGGATCAAGGACTGTGTCTGCTCTCACACAGAGCAAGCCAGCAAATCAAAGAGTTCCGAGTGGCCCTCCTAGATTCCTTACCACGTTGCCTTTACTTTCACACATTTTTAGAGGCTTTCGTTTTAGCCCCAAGGGTAGAGCTGAAATTTTACAGCATCACAGCAAATACAGACATATGACTTCCTTCCTCACCAAAGGGGGTTTTTGCAAAGGATGGGCTGGGGGTGGGAGGAGGAAATCCTATAAGACCTTGAAATTTGCAGGTCCCCTGGAACACCGATGAGATTTTCTGTACTTCCCTGTCAGGAGAGCCAGCCTGGTTCGCAGGCACCTTGCTGCGGCCATATCAAGGGCAAACGGTGCCCTCCCCTTGGCTCCTAGGTTGTGGGGTTGCCTCTAAAAGACTCAAGTGGATGGAGAAGAACTTCAAAGTCAGTCAACTCTTTCATTTCCCCTCGCCTGGCCTTAGACAGTCTCTTTTGTTTATTAGTGTAAGGCCACACAGCAAAACAGATGGCTAGTTTCCAAATACTTTCATGTGCTAAAGTGTCATTTGCATGCCACTGCCGAGATTTCAATATCTAAAAGCAGGGCCCGACCAGCTGGAATCCCAGAGATTCCAATCTTCAAGGTGCTGGTTCTAATGGAGCTGAGACAGAACAGCGCGGTAAATGATGGCTACACGTCTCACGCCTTCTCTAGGTCGTGGAATAAATCAGCTGGTACGCACGCAATGCATTTCGGAAACATTCATATACCTTTCAACAAGAGAAACATTTGTATCTTTTTAGTTGTCCCAATCGATTAAATCAAAGGCGTTTCACACCTTCTAATATCAAGGTCTTGCTTTTTCTGTTTTGGTCTCTAAGGAGCACAGTTAACTCCTTGAACAATGACTGCAATGGGAACAGAAATGACAAAAGAGGGAAAACAGAAAATCACATTTCCTTGATACATTTAAAAAGGGCAAGAGTGTCAATTAGGGAGTTGGGATGAATGCAATATAAAATTGAGCTTTTCAAATGCCCTTTCCCCACACCCCTCACATTCATGCAAAGGACTCCCGAAATTCAGAGTGTCCTCAAACAAGGCTGAGTGAAGCCTGTTCTCGGCTTCACCTTTGAAAGTTTACTTTGGGAGGCTATTCAGATGCCGTGGTGTTTTCCTCTGGGGCAATCGGATTCAAACCAATCAATATTTACTCAGTCTGAAAGGGTTGTTGAAAAGGCTGCTAACAACAAACTGCTTAGCTGCTCACCCCTGTTTAATCTCAGGTTCACAGAAAGTTCAAGAAGAGATGAATGCAGTGATGGGTCACTTTAGAATGAGTCCCAGCGGTTTATCTGAGCTATCCGCTAAAGGCAACAATTATAGTTCCATCCTTCTCTGGGAAAGGGGCAACTTTCCTATTATTCTTCTGCTAAACAGTGTTTACTAGAAAGTTAAAACACTTTCAGCTCCCTCCTGGCCCTTGTTTTGGGAGGGGAGTGGAGCCCCTAGCCTGCCTCCTCCTCTAGCTTTCTGCCAGTCCTCTAGGCTTCCCTTGACTTCGAATGAATTACACTAAATATTTAAAAAACGTTAAATTAGCCTGACGAAAGAGATCCAATTTATTTCAGATGCCAGGAGCTATGAAATGAAGCTCTTTGGGCCATTAGAGTTTATCTTCTTTGCGAAAGTACAGGGCAAGATTGAGTTGAAATCCATTTGTGTTTGAGTAATATCGACAATCAGGGCCCCAATATTCATCTGAGATGGCTGTTTAGACAGGAGTTGGGGGGGGGGGCAGTGAGAAGAGAGAATTGACTTGTGCAGAAGCAGATACCTTAGGTGGAAAGTCAACTTTAAAATTGTACACCCTCCTAGTGCACGAATTAATGGAGATTAAAAAAAGAAGACCCAAGGCAGCCAGTGGGGAATGGTGGGAGAAGACGCTGGACACTGAAGCTAATTGCTACAGCTCTTCTGAGGTCAGAGTTCATGTAATCACTGCATAAATGCATACTAAATGGGGATTTATTAAGCTTTTCTGATGGCTGAGCACGTCGTGAAAAAAAATAAAGAAAGTCACTGCTGTTTGTGTTTCTTCCTGAAGAATAATCATTCTTGCAGTAGAAGTTCTAGGAGTGTCTTTAATTTACTATTTTGAATGACAAACAAACCTTCTGTTTTAAAATTTGGAAATCTGTGCATGGGTAGCATCTTTCTTATTTACTGAGTGGGGCTGTAAAACATGTATCTAACTCGTAGAAATACTATGGCTTTTTCAATACACACAAGGACACAAGTTAACATGTCCCTATCAGATAACTCCTAGATGGCTCACTTTGGTGACCTTCTGCTGTAGATAAGCCCACTTTTTGCCTGAATCCCTAGAGTACACAGACGTTCTGCCTTAGGACTACCTATGCCTAAATGTCCGGAATTGAAAGGGACCCATTATCCAACCTCTCATTGTCTGAATCAGAAAGACAAGGCACCCAGCAGGTGGATTGATTTGGTTTAGAGCCCATAGTACTTTTACTTCCTAACTAAAAAGTAGGGTGGTGCATCCCTTAATTCTGAATTCCTGATTTGGTTTTCCTCTTCTTATTTATCCTATGCGATTTGTTTCAGGCTGGATATTGTTTACATGTTTCTACTTCTGGTTCATTAGCTGCCCAGAGTGAAGTCCTTGATTTTTGAGGCCATCAGGGTTAATGAATCTTTGAAACACTCTCCCAACTGAATGTTTCTGCCATCTTGTTTGGACAATACAGTTTTGGGTTACTTGCTGTTAGAGACATATGCTCTTAGAATATGAAAACAGAGAGAGAGCAAGTAAAATTCAACATATATTTTTGCTGTTGGTTTTAAACCTAGATTAGGGAAGAATAAATGAAAGAGGAGAGAGAGGCTGCACCCAAGTTCAGCCTCCATTAAATTGTCAAGAGGTAACAGCCAGCAAAGACTTAGAGATGCAAGAAGTCTTCCAGGTGTCTTCACCCTGCATCTTTTTTCTGTGTGTTTCTGCTTAGTGTGGGGTACAGCACAGCCTCCTGAACTGTTCCGATCCCTATTTCTTAATTTTCTTCATGACCTACTTATGTACCTAAAATCACACACATGCAACAGTGCAAACAATTAAAGGTGTCTTGCAACAACACAACTTTCCACATTTTCCTTCCTCAGTGGGGTTCAGCTCATCTCAGCAGAATCTGCTGCCCAAAGGGACATTTATGGCTGTCAGTGTTTGAAAAGCTGAGCTGCAATCCCTAGAGCTTTAGAGCCTTATTTTTAATAACACCAGTCATCAAATGTAACTGATCTTCTATTGCAGAATTGCAAACCAAATATCAATGAAGGAGCTGCTCTGTAGTCACTAGCCTATGAACGTTTTTTGCCTTTTTTTTGGTTTGTTTGTTTTTGTTTTTGCTTTTTGTTGCCAATCTCAAACCCCGTTACAACCAGCAAAATACTCTGGAAAGATTGCATTTTGGGTTTATTAGAAATAGAAATGAAAAGACCAATGTCTCTTGTTCAACATTTCCAGACACAACAAAAATGTCTTCACTTTTTAGACAGCTCATTACATTTTTTATTATTAAAAATGTGTTTGTAACATATCTAGTCACAAAGGCTAATCTGTAGAAATCAGATTGCTTTGCATTTTTCACTGTAGGCTTGGGTTGTCACTTTAGGAGGAAAAATACGCCACTGATTGCAACAGAAAAGAAAGAGTTATTGAATGAGTTCTTTCCCCCCTCTTTACGCTGGGATACTTTTTAAACCGCGCTAGTTTACAAATGCAAATAGTAACCTGCTTCCTTTTAAAAGAACAGTCTCCACAGTAGCATAAGGAGGGTGCAGAAGGCAATGATTTAAAATGCTAGCGCCCCCCACTTCCGTGAGATCAGTAAGGCGGTTCCGGGAAAGCTTCCATCCCGAGGAGCGAATGGGGTCCTTCCTCCAGGACGCGCAGGGGCAGCGGCCGGGGCCCGGGGCGCAGCGCTCGGGCGCCGCCGGCGAGGGGGCGCGGTGCGCGGCGATCCGCGCCGGCCTCCCGGCGGCCGGGCGGGTGCCGCCGTCTCAGGCGGATGCCTGCGTCTTCGCGGCCCCGCAGCGGGCAGGGGAGCCCCGACGCCGAGCCTAAGGCGCCTTTGCTCCCTGGGCTTCTGCACCGTCTCGGTCCGAGTGCCCCCGGACCCACGCGGAGCAGGCAGGGAGCGGCCTCGCGGGCCTGGCCGGGGCTGCCTGCAGCCTGGGCGGTTCGCAGCGGGACCCCCGGGCGGTGGACTGACAGCGACTGGAGCCGGAGTCGGGGCACCTCCCCGGAAGCTGCGAAGCGCCCCCGCTTTGGCTCCCGGTGCCTCATTCTGTACCCGCCAGCCTCGCCCAGCGCCCAGGTGCTCCGGGAAGGACGAGCAGGAGGCGAGGCGGGCAGCCTCCGGCGCGGCCTGGCTCCTGCGGGCCGGGCCTCAGAGCGTCCATCCCTGGAACCCAGCGTGCAGGACAGAACGGCTCTTCCCAGGAGCACAGACCCGAAGCCTAGCCCCCTGGCTCACCTTAAGATTTGAAAGGGGGAAGGAGGTTTTACCTCCTGCCTGCACGCTCTTCCCAGATAGTTTCAAAATACATTTGAGTAACATTCTTTCCCCTTCCAGTTCAGCTGAGATGTGTTGAAGGGCAGAGGTGGGGGTTGCAGGTGTGATGAGTAGAAGTTCCTAAACACTGGATGTTCCCTGAGAGACTCATCCTTTTCCAGTGTCCCGCCTCATTCAGTTGTAGAGCTTGCCTCAAGTCTCACTTCTTTCTAGAAAGTTTTCTGTACGACTTCCCCTCCTCAGAACTCCCCCGTTTCGCAGCACCTAGCTGGGATTGTGAACTAGATGGTCCATCTGTGTTAATCTTGACATCCCCTGAAGCCTCTTAAGTTTCTTGAGGGCAGGGCCCTTGACTTCCATTTCTGTGGATAGTCCCAGTAGGATACTTATTTTTTCTACACTTTCAGATTCTCAAATTATAAACTAAGGTGGCTGGCCTTACTGACTTTAAAGCTTTAACCTCTAAAATGTATGTGGTTTTTTAGTATCCCGAAAATCTGGTGTTTATTCAGGATTACCCTGAATCAAGTAATGTCTAATCCTATACCAAATACTTTACATACATTAACTCATTTAATCCGTACTCAGCCCCAAGAATGAGGTATTTTTATTTTATAGATAAGGGAACAGAGGGGTACAAGCTGTTAAATTACTTGTCCACTGAACCCAGAGTCCAAACTCTTATCCACTTTGTTGTAGCATGTCCCCACAGGGTCAACCACACAATCCTCTACGAAGAGCTGTCAAGCTATCATTGTTGATACAGGTACTCTAGTGGGTAATTGCTCAGTGGTAAAGAATTAGAGAGCTGGAGAAACTCTCTAATATACCATTTAATATACTTGTATGCAAACTGTGGCTACACAGTCTTGGGAAAATAAGCAAATGACAAATATCTGAGTGAAAACAAAGCTAAAGAGAGGTCAAATTTAACAATAAAGTCAATGAGAGGACTACTTTAGCAATAAAAGACTTTTCCCATATCTGACACTAATTGATTAAAGGAATTCTTTGCAGAGAGAAGAAAGATACCCTTTATATTCACAAGTTATGTCTGTGGCATGTCCAATATGTGAAGAAAAGTGGAAATATTCAATATACAGATGGTTTATCTCTATGAAAGCCAGCATCCATATGGTTAGAAACATGTGAAAGCATGTTATTTCACCCACCCTCCACCACCAGTTTTCGCTTCTTTTTGTGTGTGTGTACTGCAAACCCAGTCACAATTTACATTTGAAGAAAAAAAGATGAGAATAATTCCTGTTCACAAAAAAGGACTAGTCCTCATAGTTTACTACTTAGCACTTCTTGACGAAGAATAACCAGAAGAACCAGGTTCAACAAGAATTTGAAGACATATATTACGGGGCCTAAGAAGAGCCAATCTTTAGAAGTCAATTATTCTCAGAAATCAGTTTACACAGTCAGATTAAGAATTGGAGATAGGGGAAAGCCGGGACGGCTCAGCGGGTTGAGCGCTCGCTTTGAGGCCATGAGGACCGAGGATCGAATCCCGGCTCCGGCCCAGGCAGGACCCACGTGCTGAACTGGGGAGTTCCCACAGTTCGGTTCTCTAACTGTCTCTGTCTCTGTCTCTCTCTCTATCTGTCAAAAAGTAAAATAGAAATAACTATGCACT
>PVKE010000483.1:65267-142285 GCA_004027555.1 Craseonycteris thonglongyai | reverse complement strand
TCTCTCTCTCTCTCTCTCTCTCTCTCTCTCTCTCTCTCTGTCAAAAATAAATAAATAAATAAATAAATATATTTAAAAAAAAACACAAATGCCTTATATTCTCTGTGAACTCTCCTCCGAAGGATACTTTCCAGGGAAGAAGAAACTTATTAATTCAAAGGGATCTCAAGCCAAGCAGGCCAATGGCAAATATATTGAGAGTGTATAAGATAGTTTCCTGTTGCCCTTGTTACTTACTGCCAGCCTTTGCATATTTTCCACCAACAACCCTCTAATTATAGAGGTTAGTAAATGTAGACCAGGACGGCTTTGAATGAGTCCCAACACAAATTCTTGAAAGATGAGATTATTTTTGTGACCTTTTCTTTTCTTTTTAGCTCACCAGCTATTGTTAGTGTTAGTATATTTTATATGTGGCCCAAGATAATTCTTCCAAAGTGGCCCAGGGAAACCAAAAGGTTGGATACCACTAATGTAGACTCAAATAGAACTAGGCTCATAGCCCAGAGGAGTCCATCAAAAACTTGTAATATCTTTGAAGTATTCTATTTTATCTTCATTATTCCTACAAAACTTGTGTCTTACTTTGCAGCATATATATACTTCTTTTAATGTGGAAATGCATTTTAAGCTGCTTTCTGGATATATTTCTTAACTTTTTCTCTCCCAACCATTCAGTTGCAAGCAAGAAGATGCATCTATTTATCCTGTGGCTTCAAAACCCCAACCTCACCACCATGTGTCCCCTGGCAAGTGCATACATACCCAAGACTAGAAACACAGACTTCTTCCTGATGCTCCACCAATCAGCCACGCCCCTGCTTCAAACGTTCAGAGGCTCCCACTGCTCTCAGGATCCAGCCCAATCTCTCTCACCCAGCATTCTAGGCTCCATGATGTGTGCTCACTCTACCTCTCTTGACTCGTTTTCTATCACCCATCACCTTCTTCTGCCTCCTGAATTCAGCACACTCCTGTGGCTCCCCAAACACCCTGTGCTCCTGCCTCTTCCACACCCTTCCTCTGCTCCACTTCTGTGCCTAAAGAAATCTTCCTTAAACCTGAAAATCCAACTCACAGGCCTTGTCACATCCCTAAATCATCCCCCCACCATTCATTTTTATTTGTACCATTCATACCACCCTTTCCACTGTGTAGTACCTGTTAGGGTTTTGTCTGGCTTTCCAGGGAGCCTATAAGCTCCCCAGTGCCAGACACCTTCAGAACCCTAACCAACAGTCATTCTTGTTTCCTACTTGCTCATAGAAAACCAGTTGGATTTGGACATATCACAATTAGGCTAAACCAGTCATGGCGACCCCACTATCCTCTCTACCAGTGAGTGCTATAAGGTTTGGTATGTGACTCAATTCTGGTCATGAGGATGTATAGAAGAGAAACCAGAAAGCTTCCTCTTCTCTCTCTCTCTCTCTCTCTCTCTCTCTCTCTCTCTCTCTCTCTCTCTCTCTCTCTCTCAGCCATGTGAGGACACAGTGAGGATGCAGCTATCCTCCAGCCAGAAGAGTTCTCAACAAAACCCAAACATGGGAGGCTTAATCTTGAACTTCCAGCCTCAGAACTTTCAGAAATAAACTTCTGTTGTTTAAGTCCCCCGCCCTATGGTATTTTGTTATAGTAACTCAAGTTGCTAATTGATACAAACTTAAATAGCTAAGACTTTCTGAATGCTTATCATATGCTAAGTATTTTTAAAGCACCACCTCATTTCATATTCACAACTTCCCAGGGAAGTAGGTGCAATTACAATCATACCCATTGTACAGATAAGGAATCTGAGGCACAGAAAGGCTGAGAAAGTCACCCCCAATCAGGAATAATTATGATAAGTAGTAGAGCTGGGATTTGAACAGAGGTTGTCCTTTTCCAGAGTCCACACTTTAAACCACTATAGCCTACTGCTTCTTAATGGATAGCCTATGCCTTATTCATCTTAAAATTCTCAAAGGCGAGCAAGTGCTTGACACATGTTAAAGCATTTATTGAACACTCATGTGCTAGGCATCTGCCACACTTTGCCAATAGTCATTTCATTTCACCCTCACAACAGGCCCACCACGAGGGTGGCTGATCATCCTGGTTGGTCCAGGGCTGAGGGGAATTTCTGGTTCACAAAACTTTTAGTTTAAAACTGGGGCAAGTTTGTCACCCCACCTGTTAGGTCAATTCACAACTGCATTATGGCTTGGATTGGCCCTAAGCACTTTTTCTTTTGAGGGCTCTTCCCACCAAAATAGATTTTTGTGGACCCTAAAAAATTCATTTTTTTAAAGATTTATTGTTTCGAGAGAAGGTGGGGGTGGGGGTAGGGGTAGGGCCCAGAGCTGTCTCCATAGTTATACGTCATTAGTTGTGACATGGTTTCATTCCACACAGGTGGACGTGAGGTAACTCGGGGCAAGAACCAAGCCAAGCATATGGGGTTTACACTGTCCAGGACCAGGAATTGAACCCCAGACCTTGTGATTGGAAGGCAAGCACTCAGACTGCTAAACTATCCTGGCATCCCCCAAAATTTATTTTTTTATGATAATGAGAAAAAAAGTAAAATATTTTCTTCAATCTTAAATGTTGATTCTTTCCCTCTGATTTTAAAAGAAAATCAAAACATTTTAGTACACCCCTAAAAACATCTCATGTCTCAGTCATCGTGCCCATGTGGCTCGTAGGCCAAATGGTTGTGTTGGCCCCAAGTCATAATCTATCATAATCCCTATTTCACAGGGAGTTCAAGTAGCCACCCAATGATTATACGTATAGAAAGTGTGATGGATCCAGGATCTGAACTCAGGCTAACTCCAGAGCCTGTGCTCTTTCCTGCTGTATCAATGTCTTCAAATATTTTTGATGATAACCCACAATAAGAAGTAAATTTTTAACATAGTACAGTGTACATACACATACATGCATGTTCACACATGTATCTGAACCAAAAGTTTCATGTAACAGTACTTACCCTTCCTGTACATAATTGAAATTGATGTTTTCCATTTGGTCCTATTTCATTTTTTAAATTGCCAGTTGTAGCCTAACAGAGTTCACGACCCATCAGTATGTTGTGACTCATAGTTTGAAAAACCCTGCACTCCACTCTAATACCATTTAATAAATATTTGTTGAATGAATGGCTTGGGTATAGAGACAGGATAGGGACACCACCCAACATAAATATATTCAGCCAAATAACTATCAATTTCATCTGTCTCTTTAACAACTGAAATAACAAAAAAAGGAAACATGTTATTTTAGCAAGATGATGCCAGTGGTTGATTGAATATTTTAAAGTATCAGCTTCCTAGAAAGAATGTGGTACAAGCTTTGATTTTGCATTGTTTTTGTCTTAAATAATTCTTAACATTCCATCCTTCTTCAGCAGTTCTTAAGACAGGGTATGAAAACATGCTTCAGAAAATTCATGAACCCAGGGGCTAACATGAGACAGCTCAGTCTCTTAGGTCTGTATATGCCTCTTTCCTCCTTGATTAATCAAGCATGAGCCTGTCTCTGAGTTTCCTTAACTGTGTGCTAGGGAAAAATATGAATTTCAAGCTGACTAGGTAGATAAATGATGGTTACTAAACTAATACAAAAATGCAGATCAGGCGATGTAAATATGCCATTGGGCTGATTTAATAATCACTCTAGACCCTAAACAAAGATGCTAATGCATAATTAGATGTTTTTTAGTGACACTGAGAGGCTGGCTTTCCTGTCCTTCTACATTTGAGGCCTAGTCTTTTTTTTCTTTTTTTTTTAAGATTTATTTTATTGTTTTTGACAGAGACAGAGAGACAGAGACAGACAGACAGAGAAGGGGCGGGGGAGGGCAGAGCAGTCTCCATAGCTGCACATCATCAACTTCTGATGTAGTTTCATTCCACACAGGTGGGTGGGAGCCGCGCAAGGCAGGAACCGGGCCAGGAGGCCTCCTGCATGGGAGGCATGCCCGGGGCCAAAGCTGAACTGGGAGCCTCCCACATGGGGAGCATACCCCAGTTTAGCACATGGGTCCACACGGGCCGGGGCCAGGGCCAGGGCCAGGATTCAATCCCCAGACCCTGGGGCTGCAAGGTGAGCACTCAACCCACTGAGCCATCCCAGCATCCCTGGGAACTAGTCTTGATGATGAAAAATTTTCATTCACTAGGACCCTCTGGTCCTAGTGACTCTCCAGACAGGCACTGGCACCAAATATAATAGCATCCGGTCAATGATAGATTCAAACCAAGGCCCATGTGAAAAAAAATTAAGAAAATTCAGACCGGGAAGCTCTAAAACCCAAGCTCACAGAATGGGGCGCAGAAAAGGAAGGGAAGCAGGAAGAAGAAGGGCAAAGAACAGTTGAGGACAGAGGATCACAGTATGATAGGAAGGGCTCCAACCTGGCAACTAGAGGGCATAGGTTCTTCCATCTTGGTGTCTAGCTTGCTGTATGATTTTGCTAATAGTCTTCACTTTTCAGAGCCTCAGAGTCCTCAACCATAAATCGAGGTTATCTCCACTCAATGACATTAAAGGTTCCCAAATTTCAAAATTCCCAGATCTGAATAACTGAGGGTCCTGAGTGCAAGAGTTATGGGTAAAGGGCAGGGAGGAGGTCCTCATGCCCTAAGAGGCTGGACCTATACTCACATCTTCACTGGATGGCACTGCTTCCCTGGGGCTGGGTTTAGGAATTCCAGTTCTTGCACGAATTTTCCAGATACCCTAGGAGAAGCCCTGGCACACCCGACACCTCTTTATGTTCGTAACTATAAGAAAAACTCTGCCAGGGATTGTGCAAAAATTTTATGTGCATGATCTCACTTTGTCCTCACAGCAGCCTGTGAAGTAAGACTATCCTTTACCATGTTGCAAATGGATAGAAAGATTCAGGGAGAGTAAGTGGCCCACCCTCAATTATTTAGCTGGGATGAGGTAGAGGTGGGATTTGAACCCAGCTATATCTGCCTCCAATTTGCATGTTCTTTCTACCGCACAAAGCTGTACCAGTCTCTAGGTTTGCAAGAAATGAGTCCCCACCCCACCCATTTACAGGCATATCAGGAGGGTTAAAGATACATTCCACTGGATATTTTCTTTCTTTATCATTTATAGCATACTTACTTTCAAAAATGGATCAAAGGCATGTATTAAAATATAGGACAGTTTTTTGTGTTGTTGTTTTTTTTAATTAAAAGATACATACAGGATGCTGGGATGGCTCAGCAGGTTGAGCACTCATCTTGCAGCCCCAGGGACTAAGGATCAGATCCCAGCCCTGGCCCATGTAGGACCATAAGCTGAACTGGGGTATGCCCCCTGTTTGGTTATCACCAGGCAAGGCTCCTATGTGGGAAGTCCCCACTTCAGCTCCTGCCCTAGGCGTGCTTCCCATGTGGGGGACCCCTGGCCATTTCCTGCCATGTGCGGCCTTGTGCCCACCTGTGTAGAATGAAACCATGTAGAAAACTGATGATGTACAACTATGGAGACTGCTCTGGGCCTTCCCCCTTCTCTCTGTATCTCTCTTTCTGTCTCTCTCTCTCTGTGTCAAAAAAACAATAAAAATAAATCTTAAAAAAAAAAAAGTTTTGTTTATATAGGCTATAGCTAGTGATACTGTATTAAAAGTTAAAACTGAAAAATATTTATAATATTTATTAATTTCTTTAAGAAGAATAAACTCATTACATGTTGACATAAATAAACTATATTTTCTGAAACAAAATTTTATATCTTTACAAATCTCTTTAATGTCTGGTTTAAAGTAGAAGACAGGCTTGATTCTCATATCTGTTTCTGCATTTAATCTGTGAGATAAATTGTTATGGTTTAAGTATGTGAAAAAAAAATGTAGCTTCACACAGATATGTAATTGAAAAAGGAGTATTTTAATACGCTTTTTCAGAGAGTGGTAGATATTCTTTTCTTATACTACAGTAGTCCCCTCTTGTCTATGGTAAATATGTTCCAAGATCCCCAGCAGATACCTGAAACCACAGATAGTAGCAAACCCTAAATTTAGTATATTTTTTCTATACATACATCCCTGTGATAAATTAGGCACAGTAAGAGATTAACAATAACTAATAATACAGCAATTATAACAATATACTGTAATAAAAGTTCTGTGAATGTGGCTTCTTTCTCTCTGATAACCAGTCTGATAACCCAAAGGCTACTAAGTAACTGATGGGGTAGTATTCAGCATGGATATACTGGACAAAGGAACAATTCAGTCCTGGGTAGGATGGAGAGAGACAGTGTGAGATTTCATCACACTACTCAGAATGGTGGGCAACTTAAGACTTATAAATTGTTTATTTCTGGAATTTTTTATTTAATATTTTCTAATCGTGGTTGACAGCAGGTAACTGAAACCCATGGGAAGCGAAACTACAGATAAGGGAGGGCTACTTCATATCCAAATTCTATAAGTGACTGTTTCTTAAAAGTTAGTTGCAATGAGAAATCTGAAACTATATCAATGAACTTTTTATATTCTGTCAAATTAAAATCTATTGGTTTATCTTGTGCTTTGAATGGATCCTTTACCCACACCTGGTTTTGTAACATCATCTATCGGTCATCTGAAAAATAGTGCTTCACTGAGCTATGCAGATCTTCCAAATATTGACACATTTTATTAAACAATATTTTAAAACTCACACTTGTTAATATCACCACCAATATCATCAGAAATGTTTTCAAGTATTGGGAAGGTAGAAAGTTAATAATGTCAGACACTGGTTTTTCAAAATTCTAATTTTCACTTAAAGGCTTCAGTGTTATCACTCATTGGCAACAAATACTGTCATTTGTTTTACTTAAAGTAACAGACTCACTTGGTTCTAGAAACTATCTGCCCAGTGCCCAACCCTAAATTATGATAGTTCATCAGTCATCCTTTCCAAGAAAAGTGATGTTCCATGAAAAGAGGATCTAGTTCATTCAGCTCACAACTCAAGTGCATAAATTTTTCCCCAAGACAATAGGAATTCTCTATGTGCACTTTCCATTTTGTCACACAGAATATTAAAAATATGAGCATTCGGGGCTGAAATTTTTTTTTTATTCATTTTTGACAGAGAGAGAGAGAGAGAGAGACAGAGAGACAGAGAGAGAGAGAGAGATACACAGAGAGAGAACTGAACTGGGGGAGCTCCCAGTTCAGCATATGGTTCCTCACGGGCTGGGCCGGGGCTGGGATTCGATCCTTGGTCCCCGGCACTGCAAAGTGAGCGCATAACCCACTGAGCCATCCCGGCTTCCCCTGGGAATTTAATAACAGTAACTTTTACTGCTTATCACAGACAATTCTTACATAAAGCTGGCTTTTTTTTTTTTAATGCAAGTGCATGATGATGAAGTATCAAACAACCATGAGAAACACAGGACAGTTGGTTACCAACTGTCTTGATTCATCCTGAGGTGCCACCATTGCTTTTGCACATAAGTATAAATATAAACACAGTGAAAAAAGCAGATAAAGTCCTTTTTTTTTTTTTTCAGACTAGGACAAGGGAGTCTTTTTTTTTTTTTTTTTTTTTTTTTTTATGGAGAAGGAACAAGAGAAGGAGGAGGGCCCAGAGCAGTCTCCGTAGTTGTCCATCATTAGTTGTGACATAGTTTCATTCCACACAGGTGGATGTGGGGCTGTGCTAGGCAGGAACCCAACTGGGGGCCTCCCGAATGGGAGGTGAGACCTTCACCGCTTTCCTAGCGGTTACCAGTTGTACCACAGTTCAGCATATGGTTTTGCATGGGCTGGGGCTGGGATTCTATCCCTGGATCTTGCAGTTGCAAAGCATGCGCTCAACCAGCTGTGCTCTCCCAGCATCCCCCAGGTAAAGACTTAGATTAAATTGAGAAAAGTTTTGACTTCATGAAATCCCTTAAACAGTTAGGGAAGCATTCCATTCCCCCAGAGTCCTTAGACCATACTTTGAGAACCACTCAGGAAAGGCTGGGCAACCTTAACTTCACTCATTTTTCTCTCTTTCTTTCTCATCAGTTGTCTCAGCTTAGCCATTGTCTGGCCCTGTGAGAAACAGATTCCAGGATAACACATTTGGCTTTCTTATCTTCAGAAGAAAATCTGAAAAGTACAAGCTAAAATTATAACCATTGTCTTTCTCTTTCTCTGATGACTTGGTCTATAAGATTATACATTTTGGTATAGTTTAGTCATATTTTATGAAGTTTTCTTTCTTTTTCTTTCCTTTTCTTTATTCCTGCCATTTTAAAACATCCTGGTATTAATAATAACAGTGCTGCCCCCAAATTATTAGGATTTCTGAATTTCATAACAGAAATTCCAACAGTCCCAAAGGCTTCTGGGTAATTCTTGACCTGAAAGGGAATGGAATTTCTCTTCTCTGGGAAAGTTGCCTAATTACCATATTTTTCCATGTATAAGACACCCCCACATATAAGACAATGCCTACTTTTCTAACCCAACGTTAAGAAATCAATACATGGGTCACTTTTGTGTGTAAGACAACCCCCAATTTTTGGTTTAACAAACTTAGACAAAAGTATTGTTTTGTCCACAGAAAAATATGTTATTTCTATCTTATTAAAATGGCCAGGTAAAGCAAGGTCACACAATCAACAGTAGTAATAGAGGCCCCCCATAGGTGGGAATTTCAGACCTCTCCTATTCCTCTGTGCTATTCTCCTCCCCAACCTGGAGAGACTTCATTTATTTATTGGTCTTCCCTCTTTCACTTACTCAACTTGCTGTGAATTGAGGAGGTTTTATTACATCCTTTCTATAACCAAATGGTCGAAGACATTGTTCAGGCTCTTATGTTTATTGGGGTTGAAGTGGTGCCTGGGAGGAAGGCATTACGCTCCCAACATGCTTGGTGTCATAGATTGGTATTCACTCCAGGCACACACTGAACAATTTATCTTCCAGACACACGATTGAGCCAAGGTGCTATGTAAGTCAAATAAATGAAAGCCAAGGGAAATTCTGTCCTTATTTGGCACATAGAAATATAGTTAACTTTCTCTGAGTTCCTACTGAACACTAACATGCACCAGGAATTTTGGAAAAAGAAAGGAGACAAGAAGAGACAGACCAAGAAAGAAGGGTTTTCTTGACTCCTGAAGATTTTAACTGGTATGAGAGCCAAGAGAAACCAGGAGAATTATCAAGAAAGTCTTAATAAGGGGCGAAAACTAGCATTTCTTGAGCTTCTACCAGGTGCCAAAGAATATGCTAGTCCAGTGGTTCTGAAACTTGGCTGGTTATTAGAGTCATCTAGAGGGCTTGTTAACACATAGATTGGGGGAGGCCGGGATGGCTCAGTGGGTTGAGCGCTCACTTTGCAGCTCTGGGGACCGAGGATCAAATCCCGGCCCCGGCCCGTGCGGACCCATGTGCTGAACTGGGGAGTGCCCCCAGTTCAGTTCTCTCTCTGTCTCTGTATCTCTCTCTCTCTCTCTCTCTGTCAAAAAACAATTAAAAATAAATAAATAAATATTTTTTAAAAAAACACAACACATAGATTGTTAGGTCCTACCCCTACCTAGAGTTTCTGAGTCAGTGGGTCTGGAGTAGAGCTCAAGAATTTACATTTTTGTCACCCAGGTAATGCTGATGCCACTGGTCCAGGAACCATACTTTGAGATCCACTCAAAGTTGATAATATGTGCTAGACATATATATTATCTCATTTAAACATCCCAAGAGCACTATAAAGTAGATCTCATTACAAAATCTCCTTTTTGTACATGAGAAAAGTAGCAATCAGAGAACTTACAAAACTTTCCCTGGGTCCACAGCTAGAGAATGGCTAAACCAAACTAGGAATTTAGGTCTGTCTTACTCCAAAACCCATTATGTCCTCTCAATTTCAAACTTTTCCCAAACACTTCCTAGAAAAGTAGACCTAGAATATTATCTGAGCTGGTCAATGTCAGAATATCCAGGGTTGAGAGTAAACAGGTGTGGGACATCATTTAGAATCACATGCTACTAAAATAATAGGATGGTCAACTGCCTGGTGTGGAAAGGATTTAGAATGTGAGAGTCAATGATTCTGACCAAAACTACCTGATTCTTTGACTCTAGCTCGGAATGCAAAAACTCCTAGGGGACCGCCCACCTCTGCTTCCTCCATGCATAAGAGCCCGGTTATAAGTCAGGTTTTCATCTGACTGTCCCCCTTCTCCTTCCCAAAAGCTCCTCTTCCTGCATTAATCCAGCATAAGCAATAATTCTTAAAAAAAAAAATTGTATAAGAGCAAAGACTTCAAACTGAAGTAGGTTTTCATGTGAACAAAGGAATCCAATCTTCCTGTTGAATTTTTGTTGTCTAAATGACTTTAATTCAGACACAAATGACCAATTTAAGAATTGATAGGAGGGGATGCCGGGATAGCTCAACAGGTTGAGCACTTGCCTTGCAATAGCGAGGTCTGGAGATCGCATCTCAACCCCAGCCCATGCAAACACACATGCTGAACTGTGGTGGTGAAGGTACTCACCTCCCATGAGGGAGGCCCCCAGTTCAGTTCCTGCCCATGCAGCCCCACATCCACCTGTGTGGAAAGAAACCATGTCACAACTAATGATGTAAGCTATGGTGACTACTCTGGGCCCTTCCCCCTTTCTCTCTCTCTCTCTCTCTCTCTCTTCTTTTGTCAAAAACAATAAAATAAATCTTAAAAAAAAAGAATTGAGAGATGAGATATCACTGTAGACTTTATAAAGGTTAAAAGGACTGTAAGGGAAATTTTTGAACAACTTTACACTGATTCATTTGACAACTTAGATGATATGGACAAATTCCTTGAAAGATATAAGCTATCATAGGTCACTTAAGAACAAAGAGATAACTTGTATAGCTACTAAATAAATTAAATTTCTAGTTTAAAACTTTTCTACAAAGAATATTCCAGGTCCAGATGACTTTACAGGTGAATTCTATCAAACATTAAAGGAAGAAATAATACCAGTTCTATACAAATGCTTTTGGAAATTGAAGTTATCCCAAGTAACTGTTGAAACTAAAATTACATTGAAATTAAATAATTTTAGCTCAACTTGAGACCAAAGACTGCACTATTAAGGTGTGTGTGTGTGTGAGGGGGGTGAATATTACAGTTTTGATAATGCTAGACAAGGTGAAATCCTGGGTCTCTAGCAGCTCCAGGAAGTAGGCTAGGTCCAGCTGTGTCCCTGTTTTGCAGATAAGGAAGTAGGATAAGGAAATAGGTTATGGAAAGCCCAACCTACACACCTCTCCTCTGGTGATAGGGAAGGAAGAGATAGGAGGACACTGCAAATAAACTATTTCATAGATTCCCTGTGAGTGAGGTTAGGAAAAGTTCAGTCACCAGACAATGTTAAAGAGAATCTGTAGAGAAAGTCTCCAGCGATGGCAATTCACTTCACGGCAATGTTTCATTTGTTTTTAACTTTTTATTATAGAGAATTGCAAACTTACCTAGAAGGCAATAGAATATAATGAAGCCCATACCGCGGACCCAGCCCCAGCCAACAACTACCTACCAGTCTATGACATCCAGGCCTCAACCACTTCCTTCAACAATATTATTTTGAAGTAAATCCCACCCTTATTAACATTTTACTCATAAATATTGCAGTATGTATCTCTAAAACAGGGTCTCTCAACCTCAGCATAGTTAATATTGTGGGCCAAATAATTCTTTGTTGTGAGGAGTTTGTTCGGTGCATTGCAGGATATTTAACAACATCCTTGGCCTCTTCACACTAGAGGTCAATCAAACCCTTTGCCCCAGTTGTGACAACCAAAAATATCTCCAGCTATCTCCAAATCTCTCCTATGGGCAAAAATCAAAACTGAGAACCACCACTCTAAAAGATGAGAACTCTTTTAAAACATAGCTATGATACTATTATCACATATAAAAAAATCAGTAACTATTTCTTAGTGTAATCAAATACCCAGTCAGTGTTAAAATTTCCAGTTGTTTCATAAGTGTTTTAAGTGGATTTTTTTTCCAATAGTTATTTTGATAAAATTTCAAAGAGGGTTAATAATTATCATGATTGATTGCTGTTTTTTAGATATCTTTTCGTAAATATGTTTACGTTTCATTCTCTCCGTTGTTTTTTTAAGAAAAAAAGGTCGTTTGACCTATAGTTTCCCACAATCTTTTTTTGCTGATTACATGTCCACATTGCAGCTTAACATTTTATATGTCCTCTCTTATTTCCTGTAAATTGGTAGTTAGATCTAGAAACTTGATTAGATTCAGGTTCAAATTTTTGACAATATTTCATTATGATGTTGTGTTCCTCCATCAGGGGCACCTGTTATAAATATTCATTGATGATCAACACCATTCTAATTCTATCATTCATTCTTTATTAACTGAATCCTTCTATAAAGAAAAATTTCTTTAGATTAGTAATGGCTACCTACACAACTGGGGTGAATATGATTCTGAAGCCTTTTCCAAACTCAGTGGAAAGAATGGCAGGATTAATTACTTTTTAAATTCAATTAATTTAAATAAACTAAAATAGTTTACCCATTTCCCCTACTTCCCATGGCCCACCTGTGGCAACCACAAATCTTTTTGAACTTGTTATGTATAAGTGTATATATTTTTAAGTTCCCCATATGAGAGAGCATATGATAATTGTCATTCTGTCTGACTTATTTGACTTATTCTTTTTCTGACTTATTTGACTTAGCATAATGTCCCTCAAGATTGTCACAAATGGCAAGATTTTATTATTTTTTTATGGCTAAATAATATTTCTCTGTGTGTATGTGTGTGTGCAACAATTTCTTTTTTCATTTATCAATCAGTGGACACTTAGGTTGTTTCCATACTGGCTATTTGTTGTTTTTTTTAATTATTATTTTATTTTTATTGTTTATTTTTTGACAGAGAGAGAGAGAGACAGAGAGAGAGAGAACTGAACTGGGGGCAATCCCCAGTTCAGCACATGGGTCCGCACAGGCCAGGGCCGGGGCCAGGATTCCATCCTGGGTCCCCAGCACTGCAAAGTGAGCACTTAACCCACTGAGCCATCCCGGCTTCCCCAATATACTGGCTATTTGTAAAGAATGCCGCTATAAACATGAAGGTGCAAGTATCTTTTAAAATTCGTGTTTTTGTTTTATTCGATACTCATAAGTATAATTTCTGAATCATATGGTAGTTCTATTTATAATTTTTTAAGTAACCTCCATACTGTTTGCCATAGTGGCTGCACCAATTTACATTCCCACTGACAGTGCACAGGGTTTCCTTTTCCCCACATCCTTGCCAACATTTCTTATTTGTAGTCTTTTTGACAGTAGCCATTCTAACAGGTATGAGGACATATTACGGTATGTAGCTCATTGTGGTTTTGATGTACATTTCCCTGATGATTAGTCATGTACAGCATCTTTTCATGTACCTATTGGCCATCTGTATGTCTTCTTCAGAAAAATATCTGTTCAGATTCCTCCGTCCATTTTTAATTGAATTGTTTGGTTTTTGCTGTTGAGTTTTTGCTGTATGAGTTTTCTATCTATTTGGATATTAGCCCCTTATCAGATATATGATTTGCAAGTATTTTCTCCCATTTGGTAGGTTGCCTTTTCATTTTGTTGATGGTTTCCTTTGCTATACAGAAGCTTTTTAGTTTGACGTAGTCCCACTTGTTTATTTTGTTCTTATTGCTTTTTCTTTTGGTGTCAGATTGAAAAAACTATTGCCAAGACCTACATTAATAAATTTGTCTCCTGTATTTTCTCTTAGATTTTTTATGATTTTGAGTCTTACATTCGAGTCCTTAATCTATTTTAAGTTTTTGTTTTGTTTGTTTGTTTGGTCCAATTTTCCCAACACCATTTATGAAGAGACTTCTTTCCCCACTGTATGTTCTTGACTCCTTTTTCATAAATTAATTGACTATGTATTGCTGGGTTTATTTCTGGGCTCTCTATTCTGTTCTATTCATCTATGTGCCTGTTTTTATTCTGATACCATAATGTTGTAACTACTATAGCTTTGTAATAGAGTTTGAAATCAGGGAGCATGATGCTTCCATCTTTGTTCATCTTTCCCAAGATTGCTTTGGCTTCTCAGGGTCTTTTATGGTTCCAGATTTTATGGTTTCTATTTTTTTCTATTTCTGTGAAAAATGTCATTGGAATTTTGATAGGAATTTCATTGCATCTGTAGATTGCTTTGGGTAGTATGGACATTTTAATAATATGAATTCTTCTAATACATAAGCACAGAATCTCTTCCTATATATTTGTGTCTTCTTTAATTTCTTTCACTAATGTCTTGTAGTTTTCAGTGTGCAGGTCTTTCATCTACTTGGTTACATTTATTCCTAGGCCTTTTCTTTCCCTTCCCTTCCCTTCCCTTCTTCCTTTCTTTTTTTCTTTCTTTCTTTCTCTTTCTCTTTCTTTTCTTTTTTATTTTTGTATTTTATTGTTTTCTTTTGTTTGTTTGTTTTTAAGATTTATTTTGTTGTAGGAGAGAGAGAGAGAGAGAGAGAAAGAGAACAGTGTGGGAAAGCCCAGAGCAATCTCCATGGTTGTACATCATTAGTTGTGACAGTTTTATTCCACACAGGTGGATGTGAGGCCTTATGGGGCAGGAACCAAACTAGGAGGTGAGAACCTTCACTGATGACCCATCCTGGTGGTTACCAGTTGCGCTGCAGTTCAGCATATAGGCTTGCATGGGCTGGGGCCAGGGCCTTGTGGTTGCAAGGCAAACATTCAATCTGCTGAGCTATCCTGGCATCCCCTATTTTATTCTTTGTGATGCAATTGTAAATGAGATTTTCTTAATTACTCATTCTCTTTCTTTTTTTTTTTAAATATATATTTTATTTATTTATTTATTTTGACAGAGGAGAGAGAGAGAGAGAGAGATACAGAGACAGAGAGAGAACTGAACTAGGGGAGCTCCCAGTTCAGCATATGGTTCCGCACGGGCCGGGGCTGGGATTCGATCCTGGGTCCCCGGCGCTGCAAAGCGAACGCCCAACCCACTGAGCAATCCCGGCTTCCCCATCATTCTCTTTCTGAGAATTCATTATTGGTATATAGAAATTCAACAGATTTTTGCATATTGACTTTTAATCCTACAACTTAGCTAAATTAGTTTATTCTAATAGTTTCTGATGGAGTCTTTAGGGTTTTCTATATATTATATCATATCATCTGCAGATAATGACAATTTTACTTCCTTCTAGGGCTGATTACTGATGTCTTCTGGTGGGACAGTGGTAGTAATTTCTATTCCTAATCTAATTTACTCCCCTCTTTTAGACAGGAAGGCTTAGTAGAAAGAAATAAGATCATTAAGTGTGAGTTAGGGACAGAGTGTTGAATGTGATTATGGAGTCAGGGCAAGTTCAGAATCAAAGTGGCTATTTTTTATTTCTTTTTTTCTTTTTTTATGATAGTTCCCAGTGTTGACAATATGCAAGAAAATGACATTCTCAGATACTGTTTTTGAAAATGAAAGTTGGCACAATGTTCCTGGAGGACAATTTGACAATGTATGTAACAAAAACCTTTAAAGTTTTCACACCATTTGACCTAGAGATTCTATACCAGAAGTTTATCTCAGGGATGTACAGGAGACTTAGCAAAGGTTGTTCATGGCAAGTCTATAATAATAAGTCCAAAGGAAACAACCTAAGGTTTTGCCTATAAGGGATTAGCTAACTACAGTACACTATCCAATAGATGACCTTGCAGTCATTTTTTTTTTTACTTTAGTCAGTACTGTGGTTGTTTATTTTCATTATTGAGTATTATGTACTATATATATATATACATTTAACTTATTTTAATGGAAAAATGTTGCTAACCCTAAACATAGGTCTCAGTTTATTTTCTAATTTATGAACTTTGAATCCTGAGTGTATCTTCTGAACTACAGATGCCTAAAATTCATTAACTTAATATCAGCCTAATTAAGTTATTACCAGGTCTGCTTTTTTCTCTCCTCTTCGCAGTCATTTTAATATTACGGAACACATAAGGGCACAGAAAGATGTTCATAATATATTATTGAGTGAAAAAAAGCAAGTCTGAACTATTATATTCAGTAAATCTCTTTTTTAATTTTTTAAAAGAATTTATGCATATAAATATATACATGGGAAAAATGGTCACAGTAGGTATTAACAGTTAACAGTTAATATTAAAACATTAATATAACCAGATGATAAAATTAAGAGTAATTTATATCTTCTTTTGTTTATATGAATTTTCAAAATTTTCTATAAATAATTCCTTTTTTTTTTTTTAAGGAAAAAGGTTTTACTAACAAGTACTTTAAAAAACACTTTGGGACATATTTATACTAAATATTATGAATAATATACTAAATATTATTCATTGTTTATCTGAAATTTAAATTTATGTAGGTGTCTTGTATTTTTATTTGCTGAATCTGGCAAGCCTAGTTTTAATACAATGTAGTCAAAGGAGATATCAGGGTGCTGGACCCTGATGTGCTAGCCTCTGAGGACAGGAGAGGAATTAATTGTTCCGAGTTCTCTAAACCAGGAAGTAGGCTTTGGGTGGACTAAGAAAGATCAATTGGGCACCCACAAATATTTATCTCAAATCTGGACTCTATCATCACCACCACCATCCCCGTCCCCTTTGGCCTCAGTTGCTCCACAATCTGAATGTCCTGAGACAAGTTACTTGTCTTCTGCTGAACCGCAGTAATAACACCTTGTACAGATCAAATGAGAGCATGTGCGTAAAGGCACTTTATAAATTGCAAACTGCCACGCAGCACATTGTTATCACGTTAGTAAATTATACACACAAGGACATGTTGAACAGGAACAAAACATCACTGCACACAACTGCAGATTGTTACTTGTAGCAGATTTTTGATGGCTGAGGTCAGAACAACTCAAGGTTTAGTCACTCCATGACTGAGCCCATGTATTAGCATCTATCCAAATTGTTCTTATGATACTATTTATAGATGCACTGATCATTAAATATTGTTGGAACGCTTTGCCTGCCACAAGTCAGTTGTTAAATTGCTTGGCAAGCAGCATGCAATGAGCAAGGAAGCCCGTGTGGTGTATGGGTTTGGCAGCTCATAACTCCAGGCATTCACCTTATCCTCACACACTAGTCTCGGTCACCTTGGAAACTGCCCTATTCTAGATGCAGAGCACAGAGCACCCCGGCTGACATGGAATTAATCAGTAGCCGTCTTGCCTACTGGTCTCTGTTACTGAAAACCGGCATTGCCTCTCAAGCCACTTTATGGAGGATCTATGTGGGGTTTCAAGGATTTTCCAGGGCAAAATTAATGCAGGAGGTTGGGGGTAAAGGTTATGAAAAAAATGAAAAATTAAAATGAGGGAGAGAGAAATAAAAGGAAATAGGGGAGAGGGGAAGGAAGAAAAAAAGGGTCAGAAGGGGGAAAATGAGATTATTATCCTATTTTAAAGATGAGGAAACTGAGGCCCAGAGGCCCAAGGTCACATAACCAGTAAATATCACAGTTGGATTTTATTATTTATTTATTGATTGGTTGATTGATTGATTTTTAAGATTTATTTTTATTGTTTTTTGACAGAGAGAGACACAGAGAGAGAGAGAGAGAGAGAGAGAAGAGGGAGGGCCCAGAGCAGTCTCCATAGTTGACAGCATTAGTTTTCCATATGGTTTCACTCCACAGGTGGGTGCAGGGCTGAGAGCCTTCCGCATAGGCCCCGGCAAGAACTGAACTGGGCGCACACCCCAGTTCAGTACATGGGTCCCCCTGGGCCAGAGTCAGAATTTGAGCCTCGGTCTCCGGGGCTGCAAAGTGAGCGCTTAACCCGCTGAGCTATCCCAGCTTCCCCCACAGTTGGATTTTAAATCTAAGAGAAATAAAATCCCTGAAGGAGAAAAAAAATTACCCCAAGAAGATTGAATTTTCCAATATTCAGAACAATTCTTCATGCAAATCAGGCACTCTGAAAATAGTGCCATGAAAATGCAACTTGTTAGTGAGGTGGAATGGCACAAAGGAGACACAGGGCGAGAGGCAGCCACCTGCAAGCCAGGAAGAGGGTCCTCACCAAGAACCTGACCCTGACCTTACACTTCCCAGCCTTCAGAACTGTGAGGAGTGTGTCTATTACTGAAGTCACCCAGTCTATGCTACTTTGTTATAGCGGCTTGAGCAGGCTAAGACATATAGAAATGCTATGTTTAACTTAGTGAGTAACTGCAAACTATTTTCCCCAGTGGCTGCGCTGTTTTCCATTCCCACCATCAGTGCTTGAGGAAAGAATTCCCGTGTGGAGTCCCCAGCATCCTCAGCCTGAATCTCGGCTCTGCCACAGACTTAACTGAGCAACCTCCGTACGTAACCTCTCCGGGTTTCAATTTCTCATTGGTAAAATGGGGATAAAAGAGCTGAGAGAAGATTACATAGATGACACATGAAAAGCTCCTAGCACACAGTGCTCAGTAAATGTCAGTGGTTTCCTGGTAGATGTGGGGGAGAAAAATCACAAAATCTTAGTGTGGGAGGGAGCCCAACAGGTACAATAAATGATTGAAATCTCTGGATTATCACAGCAGGATTCCATATCATGTGTCCTACCCAAATGTCCCCATCACTGCTCACTGTAGAGCAATGGCTGGACACTAGGGTGGCATTCTCGAAGTGTGTTCTTGGAAACTTGGCCTTCACCAGGTACACATGAGTGCTTTCAAGGAGGAGAATTCTGAGGCCAAATAACTTTGGGAAACACTAGGTTCAATAACATGACAGCAGATTTCTCTTCTGCGGGACTTCTCAGAGCATTGAGTTGTCCTGTTGTGCACATTGAAATCTCCTATGAGGAGTGAAATTTGCAGCATTCCTACACCTCTCTGTCCTAGGAGAACTTCCACAGTAGAGGAATAACTAAGGAAAGGTCAGGATCTAGGACAGAACAAAAGCCTTAGCAATTTTCTGAGACACTGGAGAAGATACTGGGGCATTGTTCTAGAAGCCTTGACCTCTAAAGGTCACAGGTAATGCAAATGTAAATGCGTTCCACCCTTCTGTTGCCACCTCCCAGAATGGTGAATAATTTCACCTCAGATGGTGATTAGATAAAATGACTCTCACTTCACATACAAGTTTCCCCTGAATCTTTTATTCTCAGGGGCACTAAGGAAAGTGAGGCCTTTTCCTGAACTCTTTTAACTAGCATGAAGAAGACAGTCCCAGGATGATCCCAAGGCAGGAACCACCACTGGTGCCAATAAATCTTTATTAAGCACCTACTACATGACAGATGCATGTGATCCATATCGAGAGAAGAGCCAATGCCTAGGATTAATTTTAGCCAGCCTTGGGACCACTACCAACTCCTGCAAACTGCCCGCTCAGCTAGAGTATTCAAAACTGAGCAATGCCTGCAATGTAAGGAATCCAATCCACTCAGCCTTTATCAATGCTGTCAGAAGGCTACAGCTGCAATTGAGGCCCTTGGGAAGATTTATTCAAGTATGAAGTTAGACATGGATTTGTTTTTCATCAGCACACTTGATGGGAGCAGGCACTGGAGATAGCAAAAGAAAGAGCTCTGTGGGTGGGCCAGATGAACGTTCGCCTAGAAAGCCAGGGGCCTGGCTGCAGAAGCTGCGCAGTAGCATGCAGCACAGGCCTTTGCATGCCCTGAATCGGAGCTTTTTCAGTGCTGCCTGCAGGTGGGGGACCACGGATACTGAGGAAGAGAGGCAGCCTGCTGTGCTGGGCTGAGGGTCAGCTGCCTTGGCTTTACCTCTGACAAGCTGGATGATCACACCGGGTCATTTTCCCATTCTGCCCTCCGCTTATTAGTAAAAAATGTGATGGCTATTTTAGATCTGTTGATTGAGAATACTTTTTCTATTGTAGTAAAATTTATGTAACATAAAATTTGTCGTTACTGACATTTAGTACATTCACAATGTTGTGCAACCATTACCACTATCTAGTTCCAGGATATTTTCATCACCCCCAGAAAGAAGCCCAACACCCAGTAAGCAGTCACTCCCCCGTTACCTCCTCCCCCTAGCCTGCGGCAGCCACTAATCCGCTTTCTGTCAATATGGATTTGCCTATTCTGAATATTTCACATAAATAAAATCATGCAATTATGTGACCATTTGTGATTGGCTTCTTTCACTTAGCATAATATTTTCAAGGTTCATCCATGTATCCATACTCCCCTCTTTTTTATGACTGAATAATATTCTATTGTAGAGATATACCACTTTTATCAACTCATCAGTTGATGGACATTTGGGTTGTTTCCACCTTTTTGGCTAAATAGCTAAATATTCTATGAAGATTTGTGTACAAGCATCTATTTGAATATCTGTTTTTAATTATTTGGGGTCTAGATATAGAATTGCTGAGTGATGCAGTGTTATGGACTGACTATTTGTGTCCTCCCAAAATTCCTGTGTTGAAGCCCTACCTGCCAGTGCTATGGTATTGGAGGTGGGACGATTAGGTTTAAATGAGGTCATGAGTGTGGGGTCCCCATGATGGGATTAGTGTCTTTACAAGAAGAAGAGACCAGATTTCTCTCATCCTCCTCCTATCCATGTGAGGACACAGTGAGAGGCAACCATCTATAATACAAGCCAGGAAGAGGGTCCTCACCCTGATCTTCTACTTCCCAGCCTTGTGAGAAACAAGAAGTGTCTGTTGCTTCAGCTATGCAGTCTATGATATTTAGTTATATAAGCCTGAGCAGACTAAACTATGTGGAAATTCTATGTTTAACTTATTGAGGAGTCACTGAACTACTTTCCTCAATGGCTGCACCATTTCCACCTCCACCATCAATGTTTGAGGGTTCTACCCTTACCAACATGAGATTTTTTGGAGCAGAGAGAGCTTTTAGTAATAAAATCTTTGCTTCTAAAGAAGTTTTTTGTTTGTTTGTTTGTTTTTTGGAAACCCATTATAACTAAACAGATTAAAGAGAAACTGCTGAGGTGGAGGTGATAGGACTTCTAAGGAACCTCTTAAGTTTTTAAGAAAAACAGGCTGAAAACCACTTGCTCCAGATGGAATTTGTTAGATCCTTCCTGGCTTGGAATCTGAAGATCCCATCCTGACCCCTTCCTGGGTCCACTCTGGTCTCTGGAGGTTTGTCTTAGAGAGGACTCTCCTCATTTCTATTCCATGTTTTTAAGGAAGGCCTGAGGTTACAGTGCTCTTCAAGATGTGGTATGCGGCCCATCTATGGAAGAATCATCTGGTTCTTGTTAAAATAAAATTTCTGGTATCCAACCTCAGACTTATAGAATAGGAATCTTTTGTGGAGAAACCCTGGAATTTGCATTTTAAAAATAGTTTCCAGATGATTTGATGCCTAAATATGAGAACCACTGAACTGGACGGGACTGAGAGGTGAGGGATAGGAGAGTAAATGCCTAAGGTTGATGAGGCCAAAGAGCCACCTTCTTCCTGAATTGTTTTCAGCTTCATCCTCTGCTTTTTAAGTGGGAAGGAGGAGTTGCATTTTCTTTGGGATCCTTGTGCCAACTGGGGTCACCCTAAGGTCATATTGGCACCACCTCCTACCCACAGGACTGTGAGGTTCCAAAAGATAAGGACACTTGTATGACCTTTAGGAGCTGTGCACAATATTCAAGCATTTCCAAGTACTGTTATTTTTGTTTGTTTTTACAGGTGGTTATTATGGTTACTTTTTTGAAATTTGAAAATATAGCAAATCAGTCATAAAGCAATGACTGTGCATGTGAGTTTTCACAGCATTAAGCAATGCCTCCCTTGTGCTGAGAATCAACATTATTTACTTTGGGATTTTTTCCCAGATTTCTGTTAACTCATTCACACACAGTTTTTCCCCGCCAGCCTTGTGACTCAGTGAATTCTTCCCCAGCTGGGGCAGGCTACAAGGAAAACTGTCATATACAGACACACTTGTACACTGAACTCATAAGGACCATCAAGGACGCGCTACTCCAAGTAAGCCCCCAGATTAGGAGCCTTCTCTTCGAGCTATGCTGGGACTCATTCAAGAATGAGTAGCTCTCCACCTGTTTTGGTTCTTCACTGCTATGTGACAAATCTTGCCAAAACTAAGTGACTTAACACAACCATTTTATTAGTTTTCACCATTCTTTGACTGGACTGAGCCCAACTGAACAGTTCTGCCCCCTGTGATGTCGGTTGGGGCTGCAGCCATCTGGGTGCTCAACAGAGCTGAAGAGTCCAAGCTGAGTTGCTTGCATGGCTGGTGGCTGATGCTGGCTGTCAGCTGAGAGCTGACCAGGGACTGTTGGCTGAAACGTCTACATGTGGCCTCTTCATGTGACTTGGGTGTCCCACAACGTGGCAGCTGGGCTAGGAGTAACCTAAGAGTAAATGTTCTGAGAGGGAGAGATTTCTTCAAAGCACTGATTTGGGATTCAACCCTAGCTCTAAAGCCTTGGATAAATTACTTAATCTCTTGGAACCTAAGCTTCTTCATCTACAAAATGAAGATAATGTCTTCCTCATTAGATTGATGTGAAGGTCAAGTGAGACAGTATATGTAAAGCCCTTCATATTGCTTCTTGGCCTTTTGGCTGGGACCAAGTAAAGCCCTTCACATAGTGCTCCTTAAACGGGACTGGATCACGACCATGGACACACCAACACCTCATCCTGATAGTATGCACTGGATCTCTCCATTCTTTCTGCCAGGCCCATACACAGTGCTGAGTTGCCACCCCTAATTTTGAAGAAAAGGGGGAGGCTGTCCTCTTGAATGGGATCCTACTGGATGAGATGCAGAAATTAGGAACTATCTCATGATTCCCTGGAATTTATCTTAAAGGGGAATAAACATTTTACAAGTATTGAAAGATATTTGTAGAAACATGGTTTTTGCAAAAGTATAACATGGTTTTTTTTTTTAAGATTTATTTTTATTGTTTTTGACAGAGAGACAGAAGGCAGGGGGTGGGCACAGAGCGGTCTCCATAGTTGCAAATCATTAGTTATTTTCTACGTAGTTTCACTCCACAGGTGGGTGCTGGGCTGCCCAGGGCAGGAACTGGGCTGGGGGGGGGCTCCCTCATGACAGGCACCAGGATGACAACAGAACCGGGGCCACCCCCAAGTTCAGCATATGGGTCCACATGGGCCAGGGCCAGGATTCGATCCTCAGATCCCAGGCCTGCAAGATGAGTGAGTGCTCCAACCATCTAGCCATCCTGGCATCCCCCAGTGTAACATGTTATCAAGGGCACGTTATCAACCTAATGTCTATCAATAGGGAAAGGGATATGATACATCCGTATTCTACTGGATCTTAGTTGGTTTAGGGTATCTAACATCTGATTGTTCTTCTGCTTAGGGGGGAATTCTAAAATAGGAAAGAAGCAGGGGAAAGAAAGATACGCTCCCTGGAAGGTATGGGCATGTGAGCTGAGTGTGACCAATGAGATGCCCCCGCCTGTCTTTGCCCACTCAGCCGCAAAGACAGTAATTTTCCAGATTGCCCTGTTGGCAGTGGAGCCTAGATGCAGTGGCTAGAGGTGGGCCATGAAGGAGCCACCGTGGAAGCCAATCCTCCAGCCCCCACCAAACCTTGAGATGATGGCAGGCCGCTAGTCACAGCATGGAAGACCCTGATCCAGAGCCACCCAGGTCAATCAATCCCAGATTCCTAAACCCCAGAAACTGTGTGAGATAATATATGTTATTTTAAGCTGCTACACTTGGGGGTCACTTATTAAGCAGCAATAGGTAACCCGTACAGCTGGTTTGTTCCACCCTAACACATAGCAGAAACAGGGAGTATTAATAGATCCTGTTCTTCCCCATTTTATTTTATTTATTTATTTATTTATTTATTTATTTTGACAGAGAGAGAGAGAGAGAGAGAGAGAGAGAGAGATACAGAGACAGAGACAGAGAGAGAATTGAGCTGGGGGAACTCCCCAGTTCAGCATATGGGTCCACCACACGGGCCGGGGCCGGGATTCTATCCTGTCCCCAGCGCTGCAAAGTGAGCGCTCAACCCACTGAGCCATCCCGGCTTCCCCTCTTCCCCATTTTAGATAGCTGTGATGATTTTCCTATTTGGGGATTTCTTTTTTCTTTTTCCTGAAAATCAATCGGAGGGAATTTTGCTTCTAGAGTTCCTGAAGAGCGGTGCTGGGCAGGGACCCTGGCTGCTGCTGGGTGAACTCATTCCAACTCTAAGTGTTTTCTAAGCTTTAACAATAAATCTCCTGGGCTCACAATGTCCTCCCACTTCTCCATTTCCAAAATGCTCTCTGAGGCTGCTCTGACTTCCCTGCAGGCTTACCTGGGCCCGGTGAACAGCCTTCTCTGCTAGAGTATCCCTGAGTTCTGGCAACGTGCATATCTGGTGCAGAGAGCAATGCACAGGGGTGTGTGGCCTGCAGGGCGTGCAGATGGCCCGGGGGTCCTGGGACTCTTGACCCTTAAATCTTTTCCAACTAAGGTATTTAAGATTTCACCTTTCAAGTGTGATTAATATACTTGGGAGGGAAAAGGTTCTTACTCACCAGCACCTTCTCTTGAATGAGTTTATTTTTATTTTTTATTATTTTGAGAGAAAGTGAGAGAGAGAGAGAGAGAGAGAGAGAGAGAGAGAGAGAGAGAGAGAGAGAGAGAGAGAGAGAGAGAGAGAGAGAGAGAAGGGGGAAGGGCCCAGAGCAGTCTCCTCGGTTGTACATCATTAGTTGTGACATGGTTTCATTCCACACAGGTGCATGTGTGGCAGGAACCAAACCAGGTGCTTCCCACATGCAAGGCGAGAACCTTTGCCACTGAGCCATCCTGGCGCTTACCAGTTGCACCACAGTTCAGCATATGGGTTTGCATGGGCTGGGGCCGGGAAACAAGACCCGGACCCCATAATTGCAAGGCAAACGTTCAACCACTGAGAAATTCCAGCATCCCCCAGACATAATCAATCTGAAATAGCTTTAACAGTTGGAAAAGTTAAGATTATGTCAGGATTCTTGTTGGTTTAAGAAGAGTGGGGAAGCTGGGATGGCTCAGTGGGTTAAGCGCTCACTTTGCAGCCCCAGGGACTGAAGATTGAATCCTTGCCCCAGCCCTTGTGGACATATATGCTGAACTGGGGAGTGCCCCCAGTTCAGTTCTCACCAGGGTGAAATCCCGGCCCAGTTCCTACCCTGTGCAGCCCCGCCCACCTGTGGAATGAAACTATGTGGAAAAACCAATGATGTGCAACTATGGAGACTGTTCTGGGCCCTCCCCCTTCTCTCTGTCTCTGTCTCTCTCTCTCTCTCTCTGTCAAAAACAATAAAAATAAATCTTAAAAAAAAAAAAGAGTATAAATCTTATATCCAAGGGGCCAAGTGAAAATTTCAAAATCTTATTATGAATTTTGGCCTTTATCCTGAGAGCAATGGATGGTTAAATGGTTTTAAACAGAGGAGTGATGACCTGATCTGATCTTTTGATCTAGAAAGAATGCCCTGGTTTGGAAGGCAATAGAATTTAGTGATTAAACTGAGGATGGAGGGTGAAGGACAGGACTCCAGCATGACCCTAGGATTCCACCCAGGAACGCAGACTGCTAGAGGGGTAGGATGAAAAGCAGAAAGGGGAGATAATGACAGAATAGCTAGTTCCCTTTTGAGCCAGGTGAGCTAGGGGTGCCTGAGGGCAGGGCCTGGGCTGGCTGGCTTCCAGATGTTCAGCCCCCAGGGTTCTTACTGTCTGGCTGGAGACTTGGTCAAGGGACTCAGGCCCAGGAGAAAGGGCCACAGAGGCAAAACCAGCCCATGGAATTGAAGCGGTCTAGAAAGCTATAGCTGGCCCAACAATAAAACAGGGGAAGACCCAGGAGACAGCTAACATTTCCCTTCTTGTGAAGGGCCTCCGGGACCACCCCATCTTCAGAAGCTGTTTTTGCTGGCGGTTGTCAAAAAGTTCCGTGGAGCTTTTCAATTCAAAGATTCTTCATGATTTTATACTTAGGAGGAAGCACCACCCCAAATGTAACCCCAAGAAGAAAATCCCCCAGTCCCTACTTTCCTAAAGAGCTACAGCCAGCCTGAGACAAGTCCAAGGTGACTAGTACAGGCTCAGATCAGTGCTTTAAGAGAGGTGCAAAGATTTAGGCAGAATTTAATCTCACCTGGGAGGTGGAGAAGTGATAGGTTTCTTCTGGGCCCTAAAGAGGTTGACTTCCACAGGTGGATGGGAGAGGAGCTGGCTGGTGTAAAGTGGGGAAAATACAGGATGTCTCAGCCACACATAGGTGCTTTGTAGTGGTTGACTCTTCCTAGATGGGAGTTACAGCTGTACTGCTCAGACTCAAGGTTATGAGGATCTGGGGCAATGATATAACCTTGGCCCAGAGACATCTTCATCATCAGTAGCTGAGATAATTTTCTGTGACAGTATCTGGGAAAAATGCTAGAAAGCTTAGCCCTTAACTTGCCCTCCGAAAGGCAATTTTCCAGAGTCTCTAGAGGTGCATTTTTTTACTATAGCCTCATTTCTTCCTCTTACTTCCCTACCTGTACTTTTTGTCTTTTATTTATTTGTTTGTTTGTTTATTTGTCTTCTTTCTATTTAAGCATTTAGATAAGGTATGTAAAAGTACATCTATAAAACACTAAACCTTCATAGTATCTTTCAAAACACATAGTGTCCACCAAATCTTGGAATCTCATGGGTGAAGCCAGATGGGGCAAGGTAGGTAGGGTCCGAGAAAGGAGACTAAGGACAGGAAGGGGACACTGGGGACAGCGCTTGTTGCGAAGTGATCTGAAAGCACAGGAAGTCCTCAGGACCTCAGAAGGTGATTGAAGTCTACCTGCATACACACAGTGGCTTCAATTGAGGCTGGTCAGGCAAGCCCAGATGCCAGGTAATTTTCATCCAAATGTCATATTCAAGGGTTAAGAGTTTTCAGTCTTCACATTTTCTGCACCCAGGAAATAAAGTTCCCTTTTGTGTAGGACATCCTGAAATGTGAGGGTCTCAGGGACCTGGGAATTAGGTAGGGATATGGTGATAAGCAGTCTTGCAGCAACTGTGGATTTGCTGCAGTTGGCAGGGTGGGAGTGGGGGCAGGGTAGGTTGGGATCTAAGCTTCTTTGTCATGGACATGGAGGTGGAGGGAAAGGAGACATACAGCATCACTAAAAACCTTTAATTTTACCATTTTACTGAGAATTTAAAGAAGTCGTACATTACACAATGGGATTACTGAGAATTTACGAGTTATTCATTGAGTTTCATTTGGCAAGCAGCAGGATCAATACATAATTTATAATTGTACCTTATTGATTCACATAAATTTGCAATTGTTTTAAAGCACAGGACATGCTTTTTGTTCTTCCAAGGCCAAGACTCGCAGATGCCCCCAAAGATTTGCCAGCAACAAGGGAGAACGCCTCAGGCAGCCTCACAAAACATTTCCCCTTTCTCTATCCTTTTGACACTCCTCAGGCCAGACTTCCCATTGTAGACAGAGGTCTGCCTGAGGCCAGGGAAGGGCTGGGGGCAGGGCAGAGCCAACAATCGCACCATCACCATCTAAGATTAACTCCCAGCTGGAGGTTGGGCCACAGTCATCAAAATGCTTTCTTCCTCTGTGTAATCGCTTGACTGGATCAATGATTATCTGTGGCTACCCCTGACTCCCTCTCAAACTCCAGTCTGGGGAGTAGGCCGGGACGGTAAGTACAGTTGTATTTGGGCTGAGAGGGACCCTGACACCCCAGCTCAAAAGACTGAATGGATAGCTGAAGTAGCAGTGAAGTCCTCAGGAGGAGGGGTAGGGTACTAGGGAAACGGGGCTTTGTAAAGCTGTTTTGATGCAGCCATTTAGAGCTGACAGTTTAGCATGGGCCAAAATTAATCAGGAGGTTTGAGAGAAGATACATAGATAGCAAGCGATTTTCATATCTAGTAACTATAAATACAAAGCATGAAACTAATTTTTAAATCAACAAATGTTTAGTACCTGTCTACCATGGGGCAGGCACTGAAGACCCAGCAATAAATGACCCGCAGGATCGGAGAGGACAGATAAAAGCACTCACCAAAACTTATGTACCTATAATTCATGATATATGCCTTAGTAATAACAGTAATACTATCGATAATAATACCCAACATTAATTGGGTTGACTATTTGCCAAGCACATTTAGTCCTCACAACTCCATGAGGCAGATGGGTTTATCGTCCCCATTTTACTGTGATTTAAAAAATAAAAATGAAAAAAGGACCTGAGGTGCAGAGAAGTTAAATGAATTGCTACAAAGAGGCAGAGCTGTGGTTTGAACAAAGGTCTGACTCCAGGAAGCATGCACTTGACCATGAAGTAAAAAGCACGGTGCACAAGGGAAAATAAAAGACTTGCCTTCAGCATGGGGTAGATCTCTGTGCATCCCCTATACCCTCATCCTTCCCCTGCTTTTTTAGCCCGGGTCGAATGACGATACCATTGACTTACTGACTCGGTAAGGCTCTGTTCAGAAGCAAGAAATGCCAGACAACTTTACATCTACCTGTCAGGTCATGAAGAAAGATTAGGAATGGAGTCAGGGTCAGGGACCAGATATGCTCAAGCCTTGCCAACATAATTATATCCACTGCAACTCAGTGATCAAACTGATTGAGTCAGAAGGTTTTGTTTTGTGCCAGAGTCATCTGACTGACTCTCAAAAAGGCCACCCAGGGTACTGTTAACCGTAATGAATTTACCAGGGAGCTGAACCTGTTTCACAGTCCAAGTCAGTATCCGGAAGTTCATCTGCCTGGACAAGCCTGACCTCCAGCAATCCAACTCATAGTAGGATGAAAGATATAACCAGATGCCCATGTATTCATTAAGTTATTGTTAGTCCTTCAGGAACTGCAATGCTCCTGAAGGAGCACTGGGCACCCCTTGCCCAATGTCAGAAATCCCAGGGAGCCAAAGGAGTCAGCAACAGGCAGGGTGGTGAGTGTATCCCACAAGTTAAGGGAGGCAGATTTCATCCAAGCCAGGGTGGGACTTAATGAATCATCTTCATTTCATAGCAGGGCTCATCTGTGTGAGCTCCAATTTCACGTTGCTCTCTTCTGGACACTGGTGGGTAATAAGCGCCAACTTCTGGCCTCTTGGCTTTACCCTACTTCTTTTTCCTTCTTTCTATTCTTTATCCTCTCCCTTATCCTTATTTCCTGCATTCTTCCTATAATACAACTGATTAGGGTGCTGATCATTCAATTATTGTCACATTCCAAACCCATCCCCCTTGAGATTATCAGGGAGGTCATCTTGATGGATGAGTTGGTTGGTCCCAAGCTCTTCATTTACTCATATGAAATTTTTTTGTGTATTCGCAGATATATTAGGTAGAACCATATAAGGCTGCAATTCTGGTAAGTCAAAGACAGTCAAACAGCGGCAACTTCATACGGTTCAGATCTATTAGGGATGAGCTTAATGAGTCCAGCTCTCTTTTGCAAGCCTGGTAGTAGGTGTGTGTGTGTTGGGGGTGGCGGGGGGGGGAGGCTGGTCTTGACTTCCTTCTGGAAAAAGCTTTTCTGGGTAGCAACTGTTGTCTGGGGCCTTGTTCCTCTTGTTATACATTCATCCTCAGGCTAGGCCTTACCTTAATATCAGGAATGAGCAAAGAAGGGACTTGAAGATGAGGGAGAAGGTCAAATTCTGTTATGCATGGTAGAGCATGTGTTCTGAGGCCAAGGAGGAACAATTATAAGGAACACCTTTAGATAGTCTGTAGTTTGTGCATTCCCGTTAATGTGGAAAATTGAGGACTAATGGGGACATTTTACAAACATCACTCAAACACTTGTGTGATATACAAAGTCTGACAATTAAGTTTGCAAACTTGCCACCATGCACCTAAGTTGGCAGCATTGTACCAACAACTCATTAAGGTTTCATAACCTTGGTATATCAGTGTCTCACAACTGTGTTCATGTCTTACTGAGTGGTGTTCATTAATGTTGTGTTTTGGTGTGCCACCTCAAGAATGTCGGAGCTTGAATTAGAGCAATGAACAAACATTAAATTTCTTGTTAAACTTGGCAAGACTGGAAGGAAATCAGGGACATGTTAGTCCAAGCTGGTGGGAATCATGCCATGAAGAAAATGACAGTGAACAAATGGATTCAACATTTTTCTGAAGAGAAAGCATCACTGATGAAGAGAGGTCAGGGCAGCCAGTAGCAAACAACTGATGAAAACATTACAAAAATTCGTTGAATTGTGCGTCAAAATTGTTAGCTGACTGAAAAGCATAGCAGACCAATTAAACATCGAAAAAGAAATATTTAGGAAAATCTTAACTGAAAATCTTGGCATGAGAGAGGTGGGTGCAAAAATGGTTCTGAAGGAGCTCACTGATGAACAAAAGGAGAGTCAAAGTTTGCCAAGAACTTTTGGAGAGGCAAGATGATGTTTTGGGCCATGTTATCTCTGGTGATGAAACATGAGTGTACCAATATGACCCTGAAACAAAGCATCAAGTGCACAATGGAAGTCAGTCAATTCTCTACCAAAACAGTTCTGTCCAAATCAAGCATCAAAACAATGTTGCTAACCTTTTTTTGATATCAGAGGGATTGTTCATTATGAATTTGTACCAATTGGACAGTTAACCAAGTTGATTATTTGAAAGAGCTAAAAAGGAAGTGTGAAAAAGATGAAAACGACCTGAGCTTTCCACCAACAACTCATGGCTCTTGCATCATGACAATGCACCAGCTCACACGGCACTGTCTGTAAGGGAGTTTTTAGCCAGCAAACAAATCACTGTATTGGAACTCCCTCCCTACTCACCCAATTTGGCCCCCAATGACTTTTTTCTTTACCTGAATATAAAGGAAATATTGAAAGGAAGACATTTTGATGACATTCAGGATATCAATGGTAATATAACAATAGGCCATTCCAGAAAAAAATGTTGCTTTCAAGGGTGGACTAGGTGCTGGAGTCAGTGCATAGCTTCTGAAAAGGAGTATTCAAAGGTGAACATGGTGATATTCAGCAATGAGTTATTTTTTAGGATGAGTTCACAAACTTAATTGTCAGATCTTGTATGTTGTATTCCCAATACCATTCCTACCTGCAAGGATTTTCAATGTGCTATAAATGTATACTGTATGTCTGCTTCTAGCTACCAGATTATCATACAGTAAGTTCTGTAAGGGTAGGCCTTTGTCTGATTTACTAACCCTTAACTACTATCATAGGGCCTGGTATACAGTAGGTGGTCATTATTAAACGTTTTACATTAGTGAATGAATGAATGAATGAGTTATACAAATCATGGAAGTATCAGGAAGGCATTAAATATCATACCAAATGAAAGGTCTCTGGGCCTTTAAAGATCAGAACCAGGCTGCCTGTAGAAATCAGCAGAGGCTCCCTGGAGGAGGTGACTTGAAAGTAGTTAGTCTCCATTTGGAAAAGATTGGTGGAACAGTTTAGGCAGTAGTATAGTCTGCCTCATAGCTGTGAGAGAGGAAGCCACAGTGAAATGAAGCCACAATTTAAAAGTTGCTCATTTCCTGGCAACCTCTTTGGCTGTAAGAGCTGCATTCCATTGAGCTGAGCATGTGTGGAATGTCCAGCCTAGGTAGCAGATTGGAACTTGGAACAAATAGCTCAGCAAAAAAGAACTCAGGGACAATGAGGTTAGGCCCAGCTGTCCTGTTGCCAGCTCTTGAGGTCAGAGAATATTGGAGCTCAGGGGGCTTTGTTGAGGGAGATAAATAATCCAAATAGATCCTTTGGTTCATACCACTTCAGAGGACCGAGAGAGAAATTTCCATGTTCATACAGCATTAGGACCCTTACATGTGCTGAAATACCTGGGAATGGTCTGAGCCCTCACCACAATTCACCTTTTCATCTAGCAAGGGCAAGTGAAGGTCTGGGGTGCTTTAAAGATGAGGAAGGTCCAAACATTGGAAGGCAGAGGGGAAGACAACTTCATAAAGAGTGAGCTAGAGGATGCTTCAATGGCAGAGTGATGATGAGGTCAGGGGGTGATGGCAGAATTCAGGGCTCTATGTAACTGCTTTGGAGTGTGGCAAGGGAGATTTAAGAAAAACTATTGGGGGTAAGCCAGGATGGCTCTGGGTTAAGCGCTCGCTTTGCAGCCCCGGGGTCCGAGGATTGAGTCCCAGCCCCAGCCTGTGCGGACCAATGTGCTGAACTGGGGTGTGGCCCCAGTTCGGTTCTCACTGGGGCGAGCCTCCCATGTAGGAGGCCCCCCAGTTCAGCCCCCAGCTCTTGGGGGGCATGCCTCCCATGTGGGAGGCCCGTGGCCCGATTCCAGCTCCACACGGCCCCTACCCACCTACCTGTGTGGAACGAAACAATGTCGAAAAACTGATGACATACAACTATGAAGACTGCTCTGGGCTCTCTCCCTTCTTTCTGTATCTCTGTCTCTGTCAAAAACAATAAAATAAATCTTAAAAAAAAAAAAAGAGGAACTATTGGGGATATATGCTGTCAGTTTCAGGACAGGGGATTCAAAGAGGAAGTGACCAGCTTCATGGACAAAAGAATAACCATAGACAGTGGCACTGGTCTCTCTACTGGCCTGAATTTCTTACACCTGATTAAGCTCTGGGAGCATGAGCATGACATCAATCACACTGAAAAATATAGTGGAGAATTTTGCTTTTCTCTACCCTCAACTACTATTTCTTCTCTTCATTATCCAAAGTCATTATTTCCTTCAAAAAGCTTATATATTGATGGACCGACCTAAGAAAGGGAGGGTAGCATTCCAGTTATTGCATGTCTAGATCTTCTAAGATTATAAAGGAACTGAAGGCAGGAATGAGAATAAGGCACACTGACTTAACTATAGCCAAATGCAAGTAGGTGCTTCATAGATAAGGAAGAAGAGAAAAAACTGAAGGAAGGAAGCAGGGAGAGAGTTGGAAGGAAAGGAGAGTGGAAAGAGAAAGGAAGGACGGGAGGGAAAGAAAAAAGAAAAAGAAATTTGGTCAGAGATGTTAAGGGTGTTGGAAGTGGGGGACAATATAGAACCTGGCATGCATTACAGAGGGTAAGTCATGTCACAGAAGTTACCTAGGGTGGTTGGGGCAGTTTATGTTTGAGGAATAATATGTAAGCTTGTTGCTGGCCAGTCAGATCCTTGATTTACTTCTTTGACATATTCTGGACGTAGTTCTTCAATGGTAGTGGGGCTAAGGGGAGAGAAGGCGACCGTTAATGGGGAAACTAAAGAAAAAGACAAAGAAGTAGCTCTGTTTGCTAGTTGTGCTCTATCCCATGAGGCTACAAACCTAGAACCTATGTCTGAGTCATTTCCTCAGTGGTTGTGATGGTTCTCTCCTCTGTCCTCAGGAGGAAGTGGAAAGTTTAGTATCTTACATTAGAGCACCTTTTTCATATGCAAGGCAGGTTTTGCTTGGGCATTTTGCCCCCATTGCTCTCCTTTTATCAGGGGGATAAAAACCAAAGTTAAGTTGCAGTCATTATTCACTCAAGCCAGGGAAGGAGGGCACTATTTAAATATGTATTAAAAATCAGTGGGGAAGCTGGGATGGCTCAGTGGGTTAAGTGCTCACTTTGCAGCCCCTGGGACTGAGGATTCGATCCCGGCCCGGCCGGTGAGAACCCATATGCTGAACTGGGGAGTTCCCCCAGTTCAGTTATCACCGGGGCGCGACCCAGGCCCAGTTCCTGCCCTGTGCAGCCCCTCCTACCTGTGGAATGAAACTATGTGGAAAAACCAACGATGTGCAACTATGGAGTCTGTTCTGGGCCCTCCCCCTTCTCTGTCTCTCAGTCTCTGTATCTCTGTCTCTCCATCTCTGTATCTCTGTCTCTGTCAAAAACAATAAAAATAAATCTTAAAAAAAAATCAGTTATCTCTCATCCAATGCGTGTTAAACACTGTGCTAGTCAACTAACAGGTAACACTATCCCCACTTACCTTGCAAGGGCTAATAATTCCCATTTTACAGATCAGGAGCTTGAAGGTCAGATTTATTTAGCTTGACCTTAGTAGACATCTAGTAGAGTGGTGCTCAGACAAAACCAATCCCCTTCTATCAACGTACTGGCTTATTAAATATCTTTTGAAAATGAGACCCAAACTTCAAGTCCCCTGTTCTCACTGTCATAATAATCATACTGTAAAATGAAAATTAATAGTTGCCAGACCAGAGAGGATGGAAGTACAGAGGCTAGCAGAGGGGGAGGTACCACTTTTAACACAGCTAGCGTAACACAAATGCCTTAAAGTTTCTCTAAAGTTCAACCGGCAAGGCCGTGCGTGCATGGTTCAATCTAGGTGAGCAGACACACGTGTACCCTACGCATGCGCCCAGACTGGACCCGCCCGCCACTTAGACCGTACCTCTTTAGCCCAGTTATCAGCCGGTTCTCTAAATGCCCACCCTAAAGGGTAAACCCAATGCCAATCGGGAGGCCGAAATCATCAGGCAAGACACTTATTTAGCATATACCCTCCCCGCCCCGCCCCCACGCTACGGCCCCGCCCCGTCTGAAGCCGAGATTGTGGCCTAAGCGCTTCGTCCTGGCACCTGATTGGCTCCTTTGGAAGCTCCGCCTTCGTCCCCTCCCACCGCCCTCCTCCGCGCTCCCACAGTAGCGGGCGGCTCTTGGTACGCAGGCGCGGGAGCTGCCTCTCTCTTCTGGTGGCCCGCCCTCCCTCCTCCCCCTCCCTCCCCTCCCCACCCCCTCTCCCCTCCCCTCCGGGTCTGCGCGCGCGCGTCTTCCTCCTGCACGCGCCGCCGCTAGTCCAGCACTCTTGCCGGAGCTCCTGGCCCGCGCGTGCCTTTTCCCCGCCGGCCGCGGAGCGGGCGGGATCCTGCACCGTGGTCGTGGCTGTGGCGGCAGCCCCAGTGGCCTCGGGCGGCGGCAGCGGCTCGCGAGCCCCCCGGCGGACCGTACCACCGCCCGCCAGCACGCGGGGGGAGCCGCCCGCCCAGCCGCACACGCCTCGGCGACCCCACGGGGCTGAGGCGTCGCCGCGCCCGGGAGCTTGAGCGCAGAGCCGGCCTCGACCCCGAGGTCGGAGCCCGGCAGGCCGCGCCCGGCCCCACCCATCCGGGCTGAGGAAGCCGCGGCCATGGCCGAGACAGAGGAGCGGAGCCTGGACAACTTCTTCGCCAAGAGAGACAAGAAGAAGAAGAAGGAGCGGAGCAACCGGGCGGCGAGCGCCGCGGGTGCGGCGGGCGGTGCCGGCGGGAGCAGCGGCACCGCGGGCGCCGCGGGAAGTGGGGCGGGCGCGGGGGCCCGGCCGGGCGACGGCGGGACCGCAGGGGCCGCGGGCCCTGGGACCGCCACCAAGGCCGTGACTAAGGTGAGGCGCCGGGACTCGGGGGCCGCGCGCTTGCGCCCATGTGCCCGCCTCCGCCCGCCTCCTGCCTGCCTGGCAGCCTGGCGGAGCGTCCGGGAGGGGCCTCTGGGGAGCTGGTCAGCGGGCAGACGGGCGCGGAGCTGGCCACGTGACGTGGGCTGCTCAGGTCGGGCCGGCTGCCTTCTCCCCGAAAGACCCCCACCACCCGGCCCCTGACCCGCCCCCCTGCACCCATCGTCGTTTGGCTTGAGCCGTGACCGAGGCAGCAGCACCCTCAAGAGGAAATTGGTCTGGGTCTGAAGTACCCAGAACTGAGCAGCATTTATCGAGTGACGTGTACGCTGAATAATTTCGAGTTCTGACTTCAGCCCAGTAGTCGGAGCTGAATTTTCTACTCGCATTTGTGGCAACTCTAATGGGCATTTCTCGATCTGTAAACCCGTAAAAGAAAAAGTCACATGGTAACATTGAGGTGGCTATTTGGTTGTGGGTCTACCATTGACTTCATCTGGTTTTTCTGGTTGTTTTTAAAAGTAACAGCTCTCGTGAAGGAACGCGGCGGACGTAAGTAACAGCGTTTGACTGTTGGGCACGTTTGTCCTCCAGCCTCTTCGACCTCAGGATCAAGCTAGGGCTTCTGCCAGGGAATGAGTCTGTGCTTTAGGTTTAAGCCACCTGATCCCCTTTTCATAGTCTGATATATGCCTCAGTGGTATTTTTACGAATAGCTATAATTGATTAACTGATATCTTTTACAGGATGAAGATGAGTGGAAAGAATTTGAGCAAAAGGAAGTTGATTACAGTGGCCTCAGAGTCCAAGCAATGCAAATAAGGTATGGTCTGGTTACAGAAATGTTTAAATAACCCTTAGGATAGGTATTGTATGTTAGGTTCTTTTTTCTTTTTAGCCCCAAAACAAAATCATAGTAGCTTGTGCTTCAGATATACTTACTAGGGCTCTAATAGATAATGTCTGTTCCTTCTGTGATGGTAGTCATTCTAAACGCTGATCAAATTAGCAGCTAGCTACAAAATCCTGGGAGAGCTTGCCTACTTTGAATGCTGGTTAGGTTAATTTTACTGGAGACAGCCAAAATTGATTTTGTGGTTTCAAAATACTTAATATTTGTTCTGATAAGCAAGTTAATAACATTTTTGTAACTGAATCATACTTACAGAGAACAGATTTTACGTATTCACATAGTAAAATCAACCTGTGTAATCAGCACCAAAGTCAAGAAACTGAACATTACTGGTAGAGAAAAAAGCTCCCCCCTAACCCTTTGTAGCCACTCCCTTCACCCTCAAGGATCGCCACTCCTAACACTCTAGATTAATTTTCTCTAGAATTTTTATAGGAGTGGGAATCATATAGTCTAAGTGTGTGTTTTTATTTGTTATTATTTTTTTTATTGTGTGGTTGTTTTTTTTTTGATAGAGATACAGAGACAGAGAGAGAACTGAACTGGGGGAACTCCCCATTTCAGCACATGGGTCCACACAGCCGGGGCCGGGTTCGATCCTCGGTCCCCAGGGCTGCAAAGTGAGCGCTTAACCCACTGAGCCATCCTGGCTTCCCCATAAGAGTGTTTTTAAAGTTCAAGAAAACAGTGACTTTTAAAATTGGATTGGTTGTTTTAGAGCAGGAGTGTTCAACCTTTTCGTTTCCCGGGACCACATTGGAAGAATTGTCTTGGGCCACACATAAAATACACTAACACTAATGATAGCTGATAAGCTAAATTGCAAAAAAATCTCATAATGTTTTAAGAAAGTTTGCAGATTTGTGTCTGGCTGCATTCAAAGCTGTCCTGGGCCACGGGGTTGGACAAACTTGGTTTAGAGTATTTGAAATTAACATATTCTATCAAATCCACTCTATTGGAGTCAATTCTAGACTCATGCAATGTCATATTTTGAGGGGCTGGTAAAGTAGGAAAAAAAGTGCATGTATGGTTCCATTGGTTTAAGATTAAAAGCCCTTTATTGCCAGTTTAAAGAAGCAAACTATCCCAAAATAAACTGCCTCCAGTTAGAAGCTCACAATTTATGCCTGACTACATGGCATAGTGGAAGAAGTAATTTTCCTTAACAATCCTGTCTTTTGACCTCCGTAGATGGTAATATTTATGGTCTTACATAACTCATTCAGAAACCAGCGCTAATGTTTTTGACATTTGCTGAATACCACAGTTAGGCATTCATGTCCTAGGTTCTTTAAATCATTTCATGAGTTTAACCATAGTGAAACCTGATTGATAGTGGGAAACTTTGGGAAACACGGTCTTTCCACCCTTGAGATTTCCTTTGTAGTAGTGTTACATAGAAGTGATTTGATTGGAGTTTTAATTCTTAACCATTTGGGTTTAGGAACCACCTCTGTGTGGTTCCTCTGTTTTGTTGTAGAATAAGGCTCTACGTATTACTGCGGGCCCTAGACTGCAGATTCTCAGACTGAGTGACAGGAAGAATAGTGTTTGGTTATGTTGAACTTAGTGAGCACTTTCCAAAGTGAAAGGTGTCAAGTTCACAGAATTTAGAAATTGATTTTGAAATATTATGGAGGATATGAGGGCTTTCTGGAAAGTATCCAGCCATGTAATGTGAAAGATAGAGGCATTTATGGCTGGGCTTTTTCCGGACAGCCCTTGTATTTAAACTGTACCTGTTTTTCTGTCATTGAATATATATCCCATATCCATACTCAAGGCTATTTTAGTCTTCATTTCTCAATATTAACATTAGTCAGTGACCCTAAGTGGCCATCCTGAAGTCTTCCTCTAACCCAGGGGTGGCGAACCTTTTGGCGATTGAGTGCCAAAGTTTATGAAATAAGAGTATACTTGCTCGACTTGCGTGCCAACCCATCGAATGAGATAGAGGTATCGATTATTTTTATGTCTATAAGAGCATAAACAATAATTTTTTAAATGGTATTCACAGCTCCGCGTGCCGAAATAATTGCTCCACGTGCCACTTTGGGCACGCGTGCCATAGGTTCACCACCCCCGCTCTTAACCCATTAACATTGGAAAGCGTACTTTTTTCAAGAAGCTGCATTTGGGGGATCCTTAGTCACTGGAGTCTGAGGTCTGTATTTCCATTGTCTTTATAAATTTCTAAACAAAGGAGAGTCTTAGCAGCTTCTAGAAAAGCCTTGAAAGTGAGATGCCATTTGAGGTTTAACAATGACTCACATTTTCACTTCATATATACAGTATTCTTGAAAACTGTATTAAATGTTCTTAATTCAATAGGGTTGGGTCCCTAAAGAATGAGACATCTTTCATAGGAATGATTTAGGAGTGGTTACTCACGTAAACAGGATGGAATGATAATGTGGCAAAAAGATGGACATAAGCCCTGCTGCTTATGTGTGACGTTGGGCAAGTCAATTTACTTTTGAATGTTGGTTCTTACCTGCAAAGTTGAGCCAACTACTCAAGATTGTTGTGAGGATTTTGAACAGAAGTTCGTAAAATACCCATTTGCTTAATATTAATCATCTTTATTCAGTGGGTAAATTGGATTGACTTATTCTTGGGAATTCCTCTGCTATTTAACCATGAGGCACCTTATTTATAATATGTACCAAGATATGAGAAGAAGGAATAGTGGAGTCACATAAGGTTATTATGACTAATGTCAGACTCTGGTGAGTCAGTTCACTGTGGACATAATAGGAGAAAATGACATGTTCAGGTTGGCATTAGCATAACCATTCAAGCAAAAATCCTTGAAGTGTTCAACATTACTAGAGATCTTGAATGATTGTTTTCTATGGCTTTGTCCTGCTGTTCAGGCAGAAGCTCATAGAAGAAAGAGAAATGACATTTTTCTTTTCTGTGGGATTTTTTTTTTTTTTTTTTGGTTTTGACAGAGAGAGAGAGAGAGAGAGAGAGAGAGAGAGATACAGCGATACAGAGACACAGAGACATAACTGAACTGGGGGAACGCCCCAGTTCAGCATATGGGTCAACACGGGCTGGGGCCTGGGACTCGATCCTCGGTCCCCGGTGCTACAAAGTGAGCGCTTAACCCACTGAGCCATCCCGGCTTCCCCTTTTCTGTGGGATTTGGGACGTAGTGTTTTTGTGCCTTTAATCTGTTTGCTTTTCACAAGAGGCAGCCTTGCTATCTCAATATGGGACAAGGTACCGTAAATGCAATTTTGGAAGTTAACTTAGTATATTTTGAAATTTGCAGCCTGTAGTCTTGGTTGTTATAACATTTTGCTTTCAATAATTACAAACTTCAGAGAAGGTGCAAGAATAGTAAAATAAATACTCTTTGCTTAGATCTACCAATCATTTTTGTCACATTTGCCTTGTCTTTAGTTAGCTACAGATTTGCATATAGTTTGGAGATCTTGACACTAGTCCTTACAGTAGGTTAGCATGCTGGGCCTTTATCAAACTTAAGTACATTTGAAAGGGAGGAAATTTCAGTAGCAGCAAATATACTATAGTAACCTCCTGTCTCACATTTACCAACCAGCTCAGGATGTAAGTACCAAGAAGAGTATTATTACATGGCATGTGTCAAATTTTGTGTCTACATTAGTAGATCTTATTCAAGGTCATTACAGAGATGTTCTTGAGATGATAAAAAAAAAGTGGCCTAGGATGCCGGGATGCCTCAGTGGGTTGAGTGCTCGGCTTACAGCCCTGGGACCAAGGATCGAATCCCGTCTATGCAGACCCATATGCCCCCAGTTTGGTTCTCACTGGGGCGAGCCTCCTGTATGGGATGCCCCCGGTTTGGCTCCCTCCCTGGGTGTGCTTTCCATGTGGAAGGTCCCCCAGCTCTCAGGGGTGTGCCTCCCATGCTGTAGGACCCCAGCAGATTCCTGCCCTGCACAGTCCCGCGCCCACCTGTGGAATGAAACTGTAGAAAACTAATGCCATGCAACTCTGGAGACTGCTGAGGGCCCTCCCTGTTATCTCTCTCTGTCTCTGTCAAAAACAGTAAAAATAAATCTTTAAAAAATAAACAGAAGTGGCCTAACACTTGAGATTATTAGACTGTTGGGAGAAAGTAGGATCTGTATGGCCCTCTTATCTTAAAAATGGATTTTGGGGAGCAAGAAAGATTTTATTTAATAGTTAAGGTAACTAAATGTTAAGAGTTGGTCATGTTCAACAAGAATTGAGTTCTTGGATGCCAGTGGTTTTCTAGGAATCTAAAGAAATCTAGACCTTTAAACCTATTAAGTAGGGCCATTTAAGTTGTCCTTTGAAGAGAAGAAATTACTCCTGTATCCACACTGAACTCATTGTGACAGATACACTGTGTGCCAGACATTGTGCTGTGTGTGTCTTGGGAATGTAAAAGTAACTCATACTCTATGAGGAGTGGTAAAGAAATTTCATGGAATGAAGGGGAAGAAGGGTTAAAAAACTTATATTATTTTTCCTTTTCAATATACTCCCCCATAATCCTACTGCACTTTTCAGATCTTTCATTAAGTTTATTTATATCTTCAAAAAAAAATTTTATTTTTGCCCTCAAATTGCAGCTTTAACTTTTGTTGTCTATAAATTTCTTCCCTCGAAGCTGTATTTTTTATTTTTGGGAACAAATAATAAATCAGAGGGAGCCAGATCTGGACTCTGGGCAGGGTGGATTAACATTTGGAAGCCACAGTCTTGAAGAGTAGCTAGCACAACATTATTCTTGTGTATGAATGCGTTGTCATGCAAAAGCAGCCCCCCTTTGGTCCATTTTCCTCTTCTCTCCTTCACAGATTCTCTTAACTATTTCAGCAAACTGGCATAGTACTCTCCAGTTTTTGTGACACCCTTAACCTTGTAATCGATCAGCAGGGTACACCCTCCATATCCCAAAAAATAGCAGCCATGATTTTTCCAGCTCATTGCAACACCTTGAACTGAGGGTGGCGTGCCCTTTTCATGCCACTGCGTGGACTCCTCCTGTGACTCAGGCTCATCATGTTGAACCCAAGTTTCACCTTCAGTGACAATCCAGTTTTAAACTTCATCTTTGTTGTGTCTGCGAAGGTCCAAAAACTGTCGTGAACACTCGACATGCTTTTGTTTTTGAAATGGCATGAGCATTCTCGGCACCCATCTTGCACTGACTTGACATCCTTAGATGCTGATGGAGAATGTTCAAAATGGTTGTAGGCGATACTCCAGCCATATCTGCAAGCTGCTTTTACTCAATCTGGCATATTCCACTGCAAGTTTTCAACTTTTTTGACAATATCTGAGGAAGTGGCCTCAACAGGGCATCCTGGATGGACGTTGTCTTTGTTTGATTCTTTGCGTTGCTTGAAAAGGCTGTGCCACTTGTAAACAATGGATTTCCCAGGGCAACAGTCCCTGTAAACCACTAACATCTCTTATCTCGTTTTTGTGAGTAACTTAATGATGGCGCAGAATTCAGTTTTATCCATACTTGGGATTTTCTTCACATTTGACGTGCTTCTTCAGAAATATCTGAAAGAACAGATATAAGTAGACTGAAATTTGGCTCATACAGCTAATAATAAGTCGCATAATCAACCTACACACTAATACTCTCACCTCTTCAATAACCCTACTCCTCGTTCCATGAATTTCTTGACCACCCCTCAGACCAAAACACCAGTAGGTCATTTCAGTGATATGCATGGTTCAGTGGGGCATAGGAGAGAGACTTGAATGGGTCAAGAAAGAGTCCTGGGATGCAGTATACTGACATTTCAGCTGCCAGGCATAGTTCATCAGGCCATTTCTATCACCCCAATGTACTGTTAGCATTGTTGGAATATGTCAAACCAGTGAATGTGCCCAACATTCCAGTAGAAGCACAGTTAGGTCTAGATTTTGTTTTAACTGCTTCCTCCCCTAGTGTTGGGAAAGGAGGGAGTTAGGATAGGTAAATTCGTTCTCATGTAATGTTCCTTGAGATGAGGTAAGAATGTTCTGTTCTTGATAAATACACTGGTCTAGGATGTGTGATCCCAAAAAACCTTACTAAATTTCTCAAATCTAAAAATGGAGAAAATTTCTATGTCATATCTTAGAGCTTTAAAGAGAATAAAGTGAAATAAGAGGCAACCTGAAAAGAATATGGGTTCTGGAGTCACACTGAGCTCTGCTGCTTTGTAGCCCTGGAAAAGGTACTTAAATGTCATCATGAGTCTCATAGGTACAACGGGCCTTCTTGCCTTAGTGTTATTGCTAGGTTTAACTTCGTGAAGTGGGTAGAATGCTGCTGGGCATAGTATTCAGTAAATACTCCTTTTCTAGTACCATCATTTGTATTTAAGACAATTATATACTGTGAATTATACTGAATTTATGATAGCATTGTAGTGTTTAAAAACATCACATTTGGTCCATGAGTACATATATAGTATATGTGGGTCAAACATGGAATTTTAGTATAATTGTCTTCTTTGGAAATAATTCCTTGCATCAAGGTTCTTGTTCTCGCTTTGATATTTGGACACTTGACATTTTTTGCAATGTGTAAACCTGAAAAAGTAATGGGATATTTAAATCATTTCTACCCTGTCATCAGTGCTGTGGCACTTTGGCAAGGCTTTTAGCACCCTGGGGCTTTTGTTCCATAGTGAAATGTTTTGACTAGACAATTTCCAGTGTTTAGTTAGGCTAACATTTCAGAATCTTAATTCAAAATACTAAGTTTTCTTCTTGAGCCTATGGTAGATACGCAGTTCTTCTAATTAATAGATTGCTTTTAGTTATTTGTAAGTTTGTAATCTAGAGGTATTTTTATATTTGTGATTATTTTACTCATTTTTTCACTTGTCTCTGAGGGTGAAGAGGTGATAAATACTAGGCATTAAGGGAATGTTTTTGAGACTTAAGTACTCTATCAGACCAAACTGGAGTTTTTCTTTAAAAAAATTTTTGTGAGTTAGAAAAACAGTGTACTTAAAAAAGAAAAGACATTTGACAAGAATAACAGCACATTTGTAAGAGTTATCCATAACCCCATCTGCTTAGGGATAATTAGTGTTAAAATTTTTTGGTTTTCAGTTGTTTATTACATGGGGATAATTCTGGAGTTTTAGATGTATTAATCACCAACTATTAATTTAAGGGGAAAGTTATTTTACTTAGAATCTAATATATATATATATATATTTGAACAATTGTGCTCTAGCACATTGCTATTTCAAAATCTTCGTTGTGGGGGTCTGGCCTCCCTGTCTGCCATGTATTAGGTTTGCTGGGACATTACTAATTAGTTCATTGTAGCTGATTAAATAACATACACAGGTTTACTCATGAAGCAAGTCAATTATGTTATGGTGTAATTACATTGACATGGCTTCAGATGTGCATAACTATTTTGTAAAATATGGGGCTGTGGCAGTTCTAATGTTTGGGTAACACTGTTAGAATCTTGGATCAGTTATGACCTCCGTATCCCTATATGGTCTTTCATTCCACTTACAAGCTTTAGAAAACAGTCATACTGTTTGGTATCCATTTTTTAAATCTGTTATTACTTTATAGCAATTTAAAAACATGCTTTTGCCTTTTTTTTTTTTTGCAGATGAAAACTACATTTTTTTTCTGTTATAAAGGTGATATATGTGCTACTTGTGTGGAAATTCAAATGAGTATTAAAAAGCATCTCATAGCAAACATACCTATAGCACTTACTATATGCCAGGTAGTGTTCTGAGTGTTTTGTGTCTATTAACTCACTTAATCTTCATAATGGGGCTGTTATCCCCATTTTATATATGAGTAAACTGAGGCATACTGACATTAAGTGCTATGCTCATGTTGATTTATATGACATGAACTTACTTATCTGGTAGTATAGGCCTAATACCATGTTAAATGGCTGTTTAAGAGTCTATAGTGCATTATCGAAAAGCTGAGGGTGATTTGTCCATATTGTCCATCCTTTTTTCCTCTTAAACTATAGTCTAAGTAAAATCTTGCTATAAATTCAGGTTGAAGATGCTTGTTCCTTCTCCCCTTCCAGAAAAACCACCCTAGATCTCTGCATCTGAATTCTGAAATCAAATCTTGTTGGGGCAAGTCATTTTTTTTATGAGTGTCTTTAAAGGAGACCATTAGCTGTTCAAGAAATATGTTTGATAGCCAGGAATTTGTCTTGTAAATAGAAATGGAAGGAAGGTACCCTCCTTTTGTAGAAGCCAAGAGAGCCCTTACTGTTCTCAAGGTCACATAGTCAGGTGGGAGTCATCTGTACGTTGTAATGGCCATGATCAAGGATCAGACATAAAAGGAGAAAATGTCTAAAAGTGTGGAAGGCTAGGGGCAGAGTTTCATGCAATAGCCATATTTTTTTCATAGGAGGGAAAAGTATAGTGAGAATAGTGGAAATTGATAGGTTGAAGACCTGGGAAAACCACCATTGTCAGGGGAAATAATTCAGGGAAAGTTTGGTAGTCTACGTGTTTGCCAGGTGCAGCATCAACAAGGGCAAAGAGTTGCAAAAAGGATATTTGATTTGGCAGTTACCTCCCTGCTGTGAAGCTAGCAGTTTAGAGATACAAGATACATATGCTTGATAATTTAGAACATTCAAATTTACATAAAATAGTAAGTAATTTAGTACAAGAAGTTATCAGAGGTACCTTGGAGAAATCATAGATTTCTGATTCAAGTCAATTCAAGGACAAAAATTTTCAAGTGGCATAAAAAAACACTGTAGAGGGGAAGCTGGGAAGGCTCAGTGGGTTGAACCCTCACTTTGCAGCCCCAGGGTCCAAGGATTGAGTCCCAACCCCAGCCCATGTGGACTCAAATGCTGAACTGGGGTGTGCTTTACATGTAGGAGGCCCCCAGCCCAGTTCCCGCCTACCTGTGTGGGACGAAACCGTGTTGAGAACTGATAACATACAACTGTGGAGACTGCTCTGAGCCCTCCCCTTTCTCTCTGTCTCTATCAAAAACAATAAAATCTTAAAAAAAAACAAACTGTAGGCAGTCTTAGGATGCTGTATTACCAATGAGGCTATCTTTTGCATTTATAATCACTGGTAAGCCAAAGACAATTCTTGTATTCTCTTCCTTTTTAAATCGGTGACACATGGGGAAGCTGGGATGGCTCAGTGGGTTAATCACTCACTTTGCAGCGCTGGGGACCGAGGATCGAGGATTGAATCCCAGCCCTGGCCCGTGCGGAACCATATACTGAACTGGGGAGTTACCCCAGTTCAGTTCTCTCTCTGTCTCTCTCTGCCAAAAAATTAATAAATAAATAAATAAATAACTTAAATCAGTGACACATATCTGGTGTTAGGGATCAATTCTGTATATTCTGTGTGAAACAATAGAGACTGGCACTAATTAAACCTTAGCACTGATGTAAAGTACTGAGCACTGACTTGTTTTCCTCTGTTAGACTGTAATTCTGATTTTGAGAGTATTTTGTAATGTGTACTAAATGATTGGCAAATGAAATTATACAACTTTTAAAAACTTCATTTGATCACTAAAATTATGCTTACTGTAAATACCTGTTTATGCACTTTGGTCCTAGAAAAATTTAAAATTTAGTAATTATACTTTGAATCCTTCTCCCTTTTCTTTGCACTTCAGGTTAGAGTGACCTATCCTCCCTCAGTTGCTTGAGCCAGTAGGGGGGGGAGGGATGTCTTGCTTTTTCTTGGTCTTGATATAGATCATGCAGATTGTAATAGCCTAGCGTTTCGGTATGTTAAATACAGTAGACTCTCAGTTAACCAGCACCCATGGGGATTGGTGGATGTTGATAAATGTAAGTAGACTTTCCAGAACTCAAGCAACCAGCACTCAAGCAGCTAGCAAAATGTTTTTGAATGTGAGTGTTTTAACATGTGTATACAAAAACATTTTGTCAGTTGCTTGAGTTCTGGTTACCGTGTTTTCCGGCGTATAAGATGACCGGGCGTATAAGACGACCCCCTAATTTTACAGTTAAAACATAGGTTTAGGCCTATATTCGCTGTATAAGACTACTATACGCCCGGTCGTCTTATACGCCGGAAAATACGGTAACAGAGTCTATACTGTATTTCTAAATTTTCTTGAGTATATGAAGTATACAAAAGGGAAGCAGAGACTGTCAGACCAAGTGATTTTTTTTTTCGTCAATGAAATCCCTTTTTTCATATGAAGTCAAGTGGGAGTCCCACTGCATAAAATAGATAATATTCTCTATTTCTCTCTAATAGTGAAAAGGAAGAAGATGATAGTGAAAAAAGAGAAGATCCGGGTGATAACTGGGAAGAAGGTGGAGGTGGTGGTTGTGGTGGTGGTGGAGAAAAATCTTCAGGCCCCTGGAACAAAACAGCTTCAGTACAAGTACCTGCTGCTCCAGTAATTGGTAATCTTAATATTTTATTTTCATAAAGATGTCTACTTATGAGTAATACTGTATATGGTCAGCTTTCAGTAAATGTATACTTGTGGTAGGGTGGGTGGGGCTCATTTCCATTCCAAGGGGAGAGATTTGTATATGTATGTTTAAAGACTTTCAAATCCAAAGAAATTTGAAAGATACATGCTTGTCTATTTTAAATTTATGTGTAAACTAACTTGCCAAATTTATGGGTTCGTTTTGATTATGGACAGCTGACTAAGGAAGATTGGTTACCTATGTGTTTCACCTATGCTTATCTTTTTTTCTTCATTCTCCATTTTACTATCTTCAAGCATTAATTCTCAGACAATTTTATCACTCCCAAGGAGATAAAAAATGGTTCTTCAGATATAAATGCTCAGTACCATGACTATTGTAAAGCATTTTTTTTAGAAATTCCTGTTATAATGTATACAGAGAAGACAATAAATAAAAATAGCAAAAAAAAAAAAAATATATATATATATATGGTTCTTAAGGGGGTGAAGAAATCTTTTATTTTAGAGTGGCTTGTTGCCCATTAGAGGGCTAGCATATGTAAACAGATGTACAGTGTCTATCTATGCTGTTAAACATTCCTTGTGGAGGGCCAGTGGCAATTAGGAAACAGTTCTAACTTTTTTTTTTAACTGCATCTTTCAGTTAAAGTCCATTGTTAAAGTCCATTGCTGATTTGCCCCATCAGTAACGTTTGCCACAGCTGATCTCTCTTTGGAAACACACTTTTCAGTTGGCTCTCCTGCCATCTCATTGGTTGGTTCTCAGCCTCTCTTGCTGGTACTGATTCTCCCCTGCCTCTTATTGCTGGTCTGTTGTAGCACTGGGTTGGGTCTTGCCCCTCTCCCTTCCTTGGCAATCTACATGCCAGTGACTAAATTTACATCATCAGCTCAGAGCTTTCCTGAACTCTAAACACAGTTAACTGCCTACCCAGTATCTCAATCTCAACATGTCTAAAATGGAACTGCTCATGTATCTGCTCCACCCCACAGCCTTTCTCATGTAGTGCTATGCCTTCAATTAGGCACAAACCTTAGAGTCATCTTTGAGTTACTCTAAACCTAAATCTAATCTGTTAGTAAGTTCTTTTTGGCTTTACTTCCAAAATGAATTCAAACTATTTATATGACTAGTTCATAGCCGGTCCATGGCTCCCACCCTGGGTTTTGAACTATCTCATTTTTTTAATGGATTACTTATTTGGTCTGCCTGCTTCTTTATACACATTGTTCCCAACACCGCCAACAGCAAGAGTGGTGATCTTTTTAAATATGGTAGGTCATGTTCCTTCACTGTCATAAACCTCCAATGGCATCCCCTCTAATTAGAATAGAAGCTAAAGTTCTCAGTGACTTATAAGGCCTGCCTGTGATCCTCCGATTTTTTTACTTTGCCTTTCTATTAATCTGAACTTGCTAACACTACTGTTGTAGGTCCTTTGCACTGATACTTGTAACCTGGAATTCTCTTTGTATTGGGAGTCGATAAGCTTTTTCTGTAAATGGCAAGGTAGTAAATAATTTAGGCTTTGAGGGTCATCCAGACTCTTTAATTACTCAACTCTGCTATTGTAGCACAAAATCAGCCATAGACACTGCATATACCCAGTGAGTACAGTTGTGTGTCAGTGAAAGATTCTTTACAAAATCAGTTTTGGGACCTGATTTGGCTTGTTTGCCAACTCTAGGTAACTTGGCTGCTTCCTTTCAGGCCTTTGCTCAGTTTTTACCTCAGCACTGACAACCTTCCAGGATCACCTTATTTGAAATCACAGTCCCTTCCACCACCACCCTACCCATTTCATGGTCCCTTTACAAAGCCTTCCCCACTTTAATTTTTGGTATGGTACCTGTCTTTTTATTTATTTATTTATTTTTATTGGTTTTGACAGAGAGAGAGAGAGAAAGATACAGAGACAGAGAGAGAACTGAACTGGGGGAGCTCCCCAGTTCAGCAGATGGGTCCACACAGACTGGCGCCGGGATTTGATCCTCGGTCCCCGGCGCTGCAAAGTGAGCGCTTAACCCACTGAGCCATCCCGGCTTCCCCATGTCTTTTTACATACTTTGTTTCCTCCCTTTGGAATAGCAGTGTCTAGTGGTACTTTTTGCAGTGATGGAATAGCACTGTTCAGTAATAGTAGCCACTAGCCACTTGTGATTACTGAGTAATTAAAATATAGTTACTGTCATGGGGGAACTTAATTGTTAATTTTATTTCATTCTTTTATTAGTCATTTTTAGAATTAAAAACTACACAGGCATTTTACTGAACAAGGTCTTTCTACATAGCATCTTATTTAATCCACTAACCAGGTAAAGAAGTGACAACATTTACTGCTATGTAAACTGAGATCTAATGTCATACTCTGAAAGGCAGTCCCTGATGAGACCTGTCTCCCAGATGCTTTCCCACTTCCAGTAATTTGACTTACGGAATTCATTTACACAGATACTTATTTTAATTTTTATTTATTTATTGTTTTTGACAGAGAGAGAGCTGAACCAGTTCAGCACATGGGTCCGCACAGACCGGGACCGGGATTCGATCCTTGGTCCCTGGCGCTGCAAAGTGAGCACTTAACCCACTGAGCCATCCTGGCTTCCCCAACACAGATACTTAAAGCTATACATGGAAGAGAGTATAGAAGACTACCCTAGAATATTTTCACTTTCAGGCATTTCCTCAGATGGCTAACTTTCCTTCTGTTACCCACAGACCTTTCTTATGTCAGATATTGGTTTTATTGCTATAATTGTTAAATGATCAGGATTGTAAGACTAGCTTATTAAAATGTCAAGCATATGAGTATTTCCTCTAATCTGTTATGAAATGTTAGTTACAGAAACCCCAGAACCGGCAATGACTAGTGGTGTGTATAGGCCTCCTGGAGCCAGGTTAACCACAACAAGAAAAACACCACAAGGACCACCAGAAATATACAGTGATACCCAGTTCCCATCCCTGCAGTCCACTGCCAAGCATGTAGAAAGCCGAAAGTAAGTACTCTTAATTACTGCATTTTGTTGTGGAGCCCTTTCCCTTGACTAGGAGTGGAATGTAGGAGATAGGAAAACTCATGGGGTAGGGGGAGGATTAACTCCATAATGGGCTGCATCTGATGGGCAGCTGAGAATTAGGGTGGGACTTATGTGTCCAGGAGAGAAGGGAAAGGCCTTGGAGAGGAGATGAGGGGAAAGAGCACCAGACAAAACTTTGTTTGCAGAAGTTTCTGTTATCCCTGGTTTATGTTCTGTAGCTAAGACTAGTCTCTCACCTAGTTAGAATTCTTTGTTAAGTACATTGTTGTTGATTTATGTTCCTTAAATACGGAAACTAGAAATGAAAGGGCAATATTTTATTGTATCCCCAGTTAATGTGATTAGGTGAAAGATGTTGACTTAAATCTAATATTAAAATAATCTTATTTCAGCAGGTACTTAAAATGAATGCTACCTGGAGTTAAATGACCACATATGGCACATCCACATCTTTCCTAGGGAAATGAATTTTTTTAATTAAATAAAATGGAAGGAAATGTAAATGACTTCAGATGGAAATACTGGTTTTTGGGGTGGCTTTTAAAGTAAATCCCATCCATTTTGCCTCTTTGAGAGCACAGCTGGCTTGAATTTAAATCTCTCCTTGAACTGGCTCCTCTGCCCTGTCTTTCAAAATAAGAGGCAGTGATTCACTGCACTCATCTTTATCTGATCTACTCCCATAACGTAGAAGTGAGGAGAAATTCAATAATGAGTAGAACTTTACTTGAATGAGAAAAATAGTTGCTCTTACTTATGTGTAAAGAGAGATGTATTGTGTATCATTTGCTAAAAGTGAGTCTTATAAGGAATCACCATGTTATTTGACAGCTCTTGAACTCTCCAGTTGTCTTCAAGTTGGTCCCAAAATAGGTTTGCAGTTAATAGTATTCAGCAGATTTGCTACTACAGAAAATGGGACTGTAGAACTTTCCTTACAGTATTCTGTTTCCTGTTCAATTGAAGCCTTAAAAGTGGTTTATAAAAATTTTGTATACTAGTTTTCCCTCCTGTCTCTCCCTCAAGATCTAAGGGGTGGCTTTTTTAAATTCAAGGAAGAATATTTTCAAAACAACCTCAAGAAATATTTACTGATTACATTTCTTTTCCCTTAGGGATAAAGAAATGGAGAAGAGCTTTGAAGTAGTAAGACACAAAACTAGAGGTAGGGATGAGGTTTCAAAAAACCAGGCCCTTAAACTTCAGCTAGACAACCAGTATGCTGTGCTTGAAAATCAGAAAAGCAGCCATACACAGTACAATTAAGGAATGGTCTTTGCTAACCCTTCTAAGGTAACTAGACCACAGCTGACCACCATGAACAGCCATTCATCATCTGATCTCTGCTGGATCTACAGCAACCAATGCAGACCACTCAGTAGACGGGACCAGCCTGTTGCACTATGGAAGTTTAAAGTGTTACAACTGCTCCTTATGTATGTTGAATTTAGGGGGATATTCTTGGTTATAAATGTGTGAACTAGCTTCATAATTACTCTGCAAATACAAAAAAAAAAAAAAAGGCCCCCAAAACAAAAACTGCAGTCTGTGGTCATTTCAAAATCTTTTTATGTTCAGATACTGAGCCTTCGTAAGGGTTGACTACCTCAGATTTGCTGCATTCATTGTTGACTCCATATGGATCACAACTTCTGGATGAGAAGGTTACAGCTATTAAGTGTTGAAGTGAAACTTGAAACCAGCTCTTCTGGATTCCTATCAGAAATCCTGCAGAAAGTCAGCCATCTGGGTTCGATCTGCTGTGAAAGATGAAGATTTAAGTGACCTTAATTAACCTGTCCCATGCCCCCCTTAAGGAATGCTCTGTGTAGTAGGCTGTGGCTGCATTAGAGTTTCTGGAACATGCCACTCAAAAGAACTGATGTGTTCAGATGATCTGTGTAGGGCTGTGATTTATAATTTAAACTTTGAGTTGTATTCTGAGGGAACCACAAATTCCACCAAACTTGAGTCCACCAGGTGGGAATGGGGTGGAAGAGGAAGTAACCTTGTTTCTTTGGTAATTTTTTTTATTTGGGTAGTGCTTTTTCTGTGTTCCACATTAAGGCTTTTTTTTTTTTGCTTTGGCTTGGAATAAGTTCTTCGACAGAGCATACTGCTAGCTTAAGTAACCTGAAATACGCATTAGAATTGTGAAATGTCTCATAAATTTGCCAATCCCTAGAGTGGAACCAAATAGCCTTTGATGTAAAGGGCGGTGGATACAGGAGGCTCTACTTCAGGTGCTGCTAAAGCCTCCTCAAATCAGGTCTAATTTGTAAACTGCAGTGGGAAGACTGGTTTCTGCTCAGGCCAAGGTATTCACTGACCTGTCCTTGTAAATTCAGAGCAATGTGAGCAGAACCTCAATAAAACCCACTTAACATGTCATGGATCTTGCATGATCCTTGACAACTCCAGATCTACTTGTGCCCAAATGTTTAAGGTATTGGACAGTCTACAGGTGCAGGGGTTGTCCCAGCTTAGCTCTGTCATCAGCCTTCTGATGTGTCTATGTTCATTTGGAGAGTCATGGGCAAAAGACAGGTGATGCAGCACTTCTGTTTTTAATAATTACAGCTTAAATTATCCAGTAATTTTTAGTCCTTGAAAGGGACTTCAGGAAGATACCAGGATTACTGAAAAGTTTCTTTCCATCCAATGAGATAGTCTGGCAATTTCCTAGTTTTGTATCTTAGGTTCAATAGAAATATTTCAAAGTGGTTTGTGACCACTTGATGCAGAGTCTGGGTGTCTCTCTAATAAATCCCTTTGCCAAATGGCAGGAGTTGCAGACTTGCTACTGGCAAGAGTGAAGCAAATGGGTGAATAAAACTATCCTGAGGGAGCATTTTCCTATGGGAGTTTTGGTGTTGATGAAAGTGTTAATGCAGGAATTGGACTCCTAGCGGGGTTTCAGTATCTCCTGACAGGACCTGCCAACCATTTCTGGGCAGTAGTGTTGGCATTGCTTGTGTATGGCATCACTTCTGATGTGTTTGGGTGAATTGCTGAGTAAGCCAAGGAGAGGTTGGATGATTAAGCAAGAAACGGGATTCTTGGTTAAACTGAAAGCTTCATTTGGGAACCAAAAATCTTAAGTCTATTGGACCTTGAGCCACATATTTTCCCTAAAAAGTGCATTTTTTTTCCAGCAAGTTTTGTTGGAGGTTATGTTGCTACGGAATTAACTGAGATGGGTATGTGGAACTTATTTAATGGCATACTGTACTAGAAATCTGAAGACCTGCAGGAGATTTAAACCAACTGTTATAACTTTCTAAAAGATTGTGAAATTACCAAAATGCACACGAATCAAGTTTTAATATACTGTATGATGGGTAGATGAGGCTGTCCATTGTACCATTTCTTTCTTTGAATTCTCAGGCATGGTTTGGCAGTGCAAGAACTCTGTAACATTAACAAATTCAATAAAAAGTAACTATATGGATTTTGGAGTCTGGTAGTTTGTTTTTGGGTTTTTTTTGTATTCTGTATCTGAAAATGGTGAATTGATATACCTCCTTTGCCTGTAGAAGAATGATAATGTCATCGCAGGAGTTTGACAGATGTTTGCAGAGCCCTTGAAAGAGACCTGGAATGAAAGTGGCCACAAAACTGTGATGAATGTTCTTTCCCAAAAATGAAGGGTTTAAATGTACATTTGACTTACTACATTTGTTATATTCATTATATTACCTTAAACCCTGGCAAGTAAATCTGCAGTCTTTACTATGTAGATTAAAGATTTGAGGCCTTGTCCTTTGAGAAGCTTGAATTTCTCAAATGTGCAGCCATATTAAATTTTAGGGTTTAGTCTGGATTATACTTCCTAAATTTCTGCACCTAGAGAACATACATTTCAAGTCCTTTGGTAATGGAGTTTAAATGTTTAATAGTAATTTATTATTTGGTCATTCTTTGTACTTGATTTTTTTCCCCCCTATTGTCCTTAAAGTTCCTCCATAGTTCGTTTTTTTTTAACCTTTCTTTCTGCGATAAAAGTAACCATTCAAAATGGTACAATTGAGTATTGTATCAGTACTTCATTTTTGCCAAACAGTCAATTATGTGGAGATAATTTCATTTATCACTTTGGACTGTTTTCCACTTTGTCCTTGTTATGAATAAAGCTGTTCCAGACTTTCATGTACAAGTTTGTGTCAACATGTTTTTAGTTCTCTTGGGCATATATCTAGATGTGAAATTGCTGGGTCCTATGGTAACTTGAGTAACTGCCAAACGCTTCCAAAGTGGCTGTACCACATTACACTCCTGCCAGCAAGGTCAGGATTACAGCTTCCCCGTATCCTCATAACGACTTGTCACCTGACTACTTTTTAGTGTCCGGTGTTGTGTCAACTAAGTAGGAGGCAGTCCCTTTTACTAAAAGCAGGTAGAAGGAATGATGTAAAAAGTTCATTGCAAGTATTCAGTGTGATGTTTTATAGTTCGCAGTGACATTTTGGAAATGTGGTTTTCTATGACGTGGTTTTTGTTTTTCTTTAGACTTGAACAGTTTTTGATCTCAAGCTCTGAAGTTTTCTATTCTAAATCTATTTTACTTTTTCTTACCTTATTATGACAAACTATCTGGTAACAATTTGTCTATCATCTCTTAACTCCTATTGGGTGATTTTACCTTTTTTCTCCAGTAAAAAAAAATTAATTCTTTAAATCTCTGCTGTGCAGGGAGGCAAGATAGATGTACAAAATAAACTAGTGTTTTGAATGTTAGCATGTGAAAATTGAAAACATTACCTCAGGACAGAAACTGTTGTTTTTAAATACCAAAGTTTAGACAATATATCATCCCTTTAAAAATGCAGCTGAACTTTATTCTGTATGCCATCTTTTTCATAGATGACACAACTCTACAGATTATTTCCATGGTCTCAAATGGCTGCATTTTGAAATAATCAGACCTTTTAAAAATTACTGATCCCTGACTCCCACCCCAGACATTCTAATTTAATTGGTATGCACACAGGAAATTTTAATTCCCAAGAGATGGGTGATCCTAAGGAGTTGGAAAATAATCATGGGGCTAGTTATGTATGTAGGAAACCCTTTCAATTCTTAGCCCAGAAAGGATAATATTTCTAAGTGTAGGTTTGGATACTGTTAAATGGGGGACATGGAGACTGAAGTGTGTGTGGCCTTGGGGGTGTGGGGGTGGGAGGGCTGTAAGATGAAATACTAAGTTTTTCTGATTCTGATGTAAATATAGTTTAGTCTCAATGTAATGACCATTTTTAATATTTGTCATTTCTTTGGCAACTACCTCACCATCAATAATTACTGTAGCTACTTTGTTTTCCTTTGCTATACAATAATTTTATTGTTTTACTTGTGTCTTGACAGTCTTAACCATTCCAGAATTTACCCACTGAAAGTGTTACTTGCTTTACACACTATCCCCGGCAACTTTTAATTTGCTTTTCCATTGTTATATTGCCCAGTTACAACACCTCTGGGTTTTAAGGGTTTCTTGAGAATTTTGCAGTTCTCGTAACTGGAATGAACCATAATTTACCAAAGATGAGCTCAACAACTGCAGAATCCTACAGCTCATCTTGGGAACTGGAACCTCAGATGCTTGTACTGCCTACTCTGTGGTTCACTCCTCACCAGCTGCTACCTTTTAAGGGTCATAAGGGTTGCACTTAACACATCCTTTTTAATGGACATGCAGAGGAATCCCTTGTCTTTGGCTTTAACTTGTTGGGACTGTTACTTTGTTCCCATGCTTCTCTGATTTTATAGTATGCCTTTAGAAACAAACTTGGAAGTCAGTATCTTCCAACCTCAATGGCACCATGGTAGTGGGGGTGAAGGCAGGCTGCAAGCTTCCATTGTATTTCTTCCTTTTCTATTCCCTTCTCTATTTTTAAACCTTAGCTCCAGTCTGACAAGAGTGTTAAATAGCAAATCGTTCGTTGGAATTTTGAAAAACTACTCAGCATTGGGCTGGTCACTCTTCTAAACAGGTAACAAGTGTTACTCATTTAATTCTTGGCAGTTCCTTAAAGATGGGAAAATAGATTCTGAAAGGTAAAGTAGCTTACCTAAATTACATAGCTAGTAATGAAGGAGCCTGGATTCCACCCCCCAGGTGTTTTGGTTCTACCACTTTCTTAACCATGAGGCTTTGCTTCCACTCCTGAGCAACAGGAGATTTGAGGAGAGAAAGTAGGAAATATTTCTTTGCATTTGACTTGAAGATGCCCCTTGCGGTATTCCCATCCCAAAGTTAGCATAGATGCCCTAGAGCCTGGCTTCTCTACCACCTCCTTTTCAAATTAGCTGGATATAGAGCTCCTAATGTTGAGGTAAGTTGTACTATCCTTTTTTAATGGCTAGGGGTGGGATTTTTTTAGAGGATGTTTTATGATGAAAAATTTTAAATACATTAGTACAGAGAATAATATAATGAACATCCTTGAACCCGTAACTCAGCTTCAACAAATACCAGTTTGTAGTCACTCTCATTTTACCTGTGAACACCCTCATCTCCTGGGTTATTTAAAAGCTAATCCCAGACCTGTCTCGTCCATGCATATTTCACCTAAGGAGAAAGATTCAACCATAACAAAATCACACCTAAAAAGCTAGTTATTTTCTTAATGTCAAGTAACCTGTTGGCGTTAAATTTTCTCTGATTGCTTGTGTTTTACAGTTGGTTTGAAGTAGAATCTAGACAAGGTTGACCCAATGCATTAGTTTTTTTTAAAGTCTCCAGTAACCTCCCACTTTATTTTTACTGTTTAGTTATTGAATGAACTGGTCATTTGGTTTGTAGAACTTTACACGTTCTGAATTTATCCGGTTGCTTTCCCACATTTCCTATAAATGAGTGTGCTATTTACTAATTTACTGCCTTGAGTTTCCTAATCTGTCCATCTTTTGCCCTGGGTTGTGATTCAGTTCTGACCCCTGTAGACATCTCTTTTGCCAACAGAGGGCGCCTAAGAAACACGGTAGAATTAAGTAAGAGACAAGGTCTTGAAGTCTTAGAGCAACTGGTAGGTTGACACCTGGGGCCTGGGAGGTTCACCTCAGCAGCCCTCAGGGTTCAGCTGTGGCTCACCCTCCAGCAGTTACTGCAACTCAGATCCTCCCAAGCTTCTCTGCCCCTGGCAGGTTGGGTGCTGCGGTGGCAACCATGCTCTCCCTTCACAGGCTTGAGCCTCAACCTTGAGAGGGACCTCACCTTTACATTTCTAAGTCCCTTTTTTGTTCACTTGCCCTCAGCTCTAGGGGTAGTGGTTGCTTTCTGATTGCTTCTGCTGTTCCCTTAGCATATTCTTTCTTAGTAATTGAGAGTTAATCATTGTTTTTATTATATTTTTTCTGTTTAAATTACTGGTTTGTTTTCTGACTGAATGCTACCTGATAGCGGCACCAGGAATGATCTCAGGAGACAAACACTCAAACATTAGATTTGGGGACTGGTTTGGTGTCAGCCAAAACGATGAGCTCCTTGACTGTGGGAAATGGGATGCTGATAATTACTGATGTGTGGTGACATTACAAGTAAGCTACCACCTCTGCTTATGATGAAGTGTCTACTGTGGCAAGTGCCTCGGGGGCCCAGGGACTTGGGCTTCACTTGACATTTATGGCAGTAGTGGTGTCTGCAAGTACTGGTGTGGGCTTTGTTCCACATGCACTGGAGTGCTTACATTAAGAAATGATGTGCTGAGGTTCTGTGGTTGTTGCCTTAATTTCTCTTTCTTATATTAATAGTATATAGAAATAGACAACTAATTTTTGCATATTGATTTTATAACCTACAACTTTACTGGATTTGTTTATTCTGACAGCTTTTTGGTAGAGTTTTTTATGGTTTTCTTTTTTTTTAAATATTTTTATTTATTTGTTTTTATTTTTGACAGAGAGAGAGATACAAAGACAGAGACAGAGAGAGAACTGAACTGAGGGAGCTCCCACTTCAGCACATGGTTCCGCGCGGGCCGGGGCCGGGACTCGATCCTCGGTCCCCAGCGCTGCAAAGTGAGCGCTTAACCCACTGAGCCATCCTGGCTTCCCCTGGTTTTCTATATATTATGTCACCTGCAAATAGTGACAGGTTTATTTCTTCTTTTCCCATTTGGATGCCTTTTTCTTTTCTTCCTTATTGCCCTGGCTGGAACTTCCAATGCTATGCTGAATAAAGTGGAGAGTGAGCATCCTTCCCTTGTTCCTGATCTTAGAAGAAACATCGTTGAATATGATGTTAGCTGTGGGCTTCTCATATGTGGCCTTTATTATGCTGAGCTATGTTCACTTTATACCCTTATCTATGTTATTTCCTTCCTTCTACTAACTTAGGGCTTAGTTTGTTCCTTTTATTTTTAGTTCATTGAGGTGTGAAGTTGTTTTTTGAGATCTTTCCTGTTCATTGTTGTAGGAGACATAGCCACGCACTTCCCTTTTAGAACTGCTTTTGCTATATCCCTTAAGAGTTGGTATATTGTGTTTCCGTTTTCATTTGTTTCAAGGTATTTTTTAATTTCTCTTTTAATGTTTTTGACCCATTGGATGTTCAGTAGCACATTCAATGTTTAATCTTCACGTATTTGTGAATTATCCAGTTTTCTTCATGTAAGTTATTTCTAGTTTCATACCATTGTAAGTTGGAAATGATGCTTAATATGACTTAAATCTTCTTAAATTTATTGAGCCTTGTTTTGTGGCCTAACATGATCTATCCTAGAGAATGTTTCATATGCGCTTGGGAAGAATGTGTATTTTGTTATTTTTGTATGGAATATTCTGTACATGAATATATCTGTTACGTTCATCTGATCTAACGTCATTTAAGGCCAATATTTTTTTATTGTTTTTTTGTCGTATTTATCCATTGCTGAAAGTGGGGTGTTAAGTCTCCTATTATTGTATTGCTGTTTATTTTTCCCTTTAGGTCTGTTAATATTTGTTTTATATATTTGGTTGCTTCTATGTCGCACGCATATTTGTTTTATATATTTAGTTGCTTCTATGTTGCATGCATACTGTATTTGTTTTATATATTTAGGTGCTTCTGTGTTGGATGCATACTTAAAAAGTTATGTCCTCTTTTTGGATTGATCCTTTTATCATTATGTAATGCCCTTATTTTGTCTTTATTATTAAAGTTTGTGTCTTTATTTTGTCTGATAAAGTATTGCCAACTCAGCTTTCCTTTAGTTCCATTTGCTTTGAATATCCATTTCCATCTCTTCACTTTTAGTCTGTGTCTTTATTTTGAAGTGAGTCCCTTGTGAACAGCATATTGAATGGTCTTGTATTTTTGTTGTTAATCCATGCAGCCACTCTGTGTCTTTTGATTGGAGAATTTGGTTTATTTAAAGTAATTATTGATAAATATGTACTTCTTGCCATTTTGTTAATTAACTTCTGGCTATTCCGGTTGTTTTTTTTTTAAGATTGATTGAGAGGTGAGAGAGAGACAGACTGACAGACAGAGAAAGACACAGGTGGATGTGGGGCCGGCCACACAGGGCAGGAATAGAATCAGGGTCTCCCACGTGGGAGGTGAGAGCCTTCACCGTGGAGCGCCCCTGGCGGTTACCAGTAGCACTGCAGTTCTGGTTTTTCATTCTTGATCTCTTCCTTTGTGTTGATTTTCTGTGTGGTATGCTGGGCCCTGGGGGGTGAGTCCGCTGGAGCTCTTTAAGAACTGTTCCTTGTGGGACTCATGCCAGCTCCACTGGTTTTCAAAGCTAGAGGTTTTGGGGCTTGTCTGTCAGATCCAGGTTTTAAATGGTGGGGGCGCCAGATTGGGGGGTGGGGTAGTTCAAACCCTTTGCTCCTCAGGGAGAAGCTCGGGTTTGAGTTACCCCTTGATTGTGGGTCACTGCACAGGGTGTGTTATGAATTTGTGTCGGCCTTTCCTACCCATTTCAAGATTTATTTTTATCTTATTGATTTTTGACAAAAACAGAGAGAAGGGTGAGGGCCCAGAGCAGTCTCCATAGTTGACATTAGTTTTCCATATAGTTTCACTCCACAGGTGGGCACAGGGCTGCGCAGGGAAGGAGCTGGGCCAGGAGCCTCCCACATGGGCCCCGGCAAGAACTGAACTGGGGGCGCATATGGGTCTGCATGGGCCGGGCCGGGATTTGATCCTCGGTCCCCGGGGCTTCAAAGCGAGCGCTTAACCTGCTGAGCCATCCCAGCTTTCCCTCTCCTACCCATTTCAATGTGGGTTTTTTCCTCATTACCTGATGTGTATGTAGGAGTTGCTTAATTAACTTTTGGGTTTCTTTCAGAGGAAATTTTCCTGTATGTAGCTAGCTGTAGATTCAGTGTGTCGGTGGGAGTTGAGTTTAGGATCCTGTAACATAACCATTTTGGGTCAGAACACTCCTGACTCCATTTTGATTGACTGTAGGAAGCTCTGGAAGCTTGAAATGCAGGTTTAATTAATGGGGCTTGAGGCAAGAACACTTCATAGATGTTCTCTAGTAACTACTGCATCACTGATCAGGAGGTGTATCTGCTTATCTTCTTGAGTGATCTGTGAATTTAGGCATTCTCAGCTTGATTCATCATAGAAGTCCCCCATTTGCCTAGATCTATGATTTCATTAGTTATAAAGTGGTTTGCTCCTTTCATTTCTACACTTATTACCTTGAATTATTCTATAGTTTTTCTAAAGCTGCCAGATTTTCCTAAAATGCAGTTCATGCTGATAGGACAGGATAAATGCTTGATTCTCTCTATTATCAGTTTTTATTGCCTTACAAATTTTCTTCAACATTCTTTGGTGGTTTGAAAAGCCTAAACAAATTATCTGTACCACAGCTTTCTTCCCATAAATACTTCACAAATGTCAAACACTTGATAATTTTAGACAAGCATGAAATGGCTCTGCCAAAGGGCTGATAGTACTCTTCGGGTGGTAGAAAAACAAAGATCTGGGTGCTCGGCTTGTTGACCGATCTAGACTAAAAAAGTGTTTTTAGGGGCCCACTCCCTAATTTTTTATGGCCTCAAGCTAAAAGCTTTGAGGGGCCAAGCCTGAGGAGCAGGGAAAATTCTACTCCAAGTAGAGGAAGACCTGATAAAAACTTCAGGTAATTTGTTTCTAGGTTAAGGACTTCGACCCTTCACTGTAAAGAGTTTGCCTTTCAAAGAATAATTAGGAACTGAACAGTTACAAAAAAAATTAGCAGTCCTAACTGATTCTAATAAAAGGTTTTCTTTTTTAGCCCCCCAAAATAGAACATTCTAAATGAAAGACATTAGAAACATAACAATTTGCTTTTTAAGATGTTTTACAAAGAATTTTATTGCTTCAAGAGAATAAATGCCAGAATACTTTCCTTTTTAAAAACTTATCTATTTTAACAACTAATCTGAGTCACCATTTTTATTCTTTATTGTCTTTATTTTCCAAGTTTGGCACCCAAACTTGGCAAACATCATGGAGATTTGTACAATACATATACATATATACACACACATTTAAGTTTAAAGCCTCAGTTCCTCATTAAACCTTGTGCTCAGGCTCCTGTTAAAAAAGAGGTAAAATGGAGAGAAGATAAAAATCAGGGAAAACATGAATAAATCCCAATTGACAACTTCCTTGTATTTGAATTAAAGCAGACATTTTAAGGCAAAATCCATCAATTGTCTAATAAAACTTCCATTAAGCTACAGCCTCAGATATTTACAAGAAAATAAATAAATAAAATGCCCTGACACACTTCAATGTGGTTTAAAGACAAACTAGCTGACAAGTTCAGGTAACTTTCCATTTTGAAACAGTTAATATTTCAGTGGCTAAAATTTCAGGTATTAAAAACTAACTTCCAACAGGGTCATTGTTACACTCTGAAGCTGAATTCTTCAGGTACTTGTCTCTGAGTTAGCACAAATCCATCACCATCAGAGTAACATTCAAGCTTTTCATTAAAAAAAACCATTTACTGTCTGGTAACTAAAGAGTAGATATGATTAGTTTACTCTTGGTCGTTTGATTTTATTTTTCTCAGTAGGAACTTTCCTCTTTTGTGACAATCCAGGCCCAGGTTCCTTATTGTTCTGAAGACATGAAATAGCTTCTGGTAGACAGTAACTTTCTACTTGAGGAGGGGTTTCCTATAAAAGGGGGTAAAGCCAATGTTATTCTTTTTCAGATTTAGAATTGTAAAATGACCAGGTAATGGATTCCTTCACTCTGCTTTTTGACCAGATATTTTAAAAGGAAAATGTGTATTCATTCCCAGGTTCTTGCAAAGAAAACATTTCTCTTTCAAGGTATGCTATTTACTTAGTACTTGTCACATTTACAGAACAATCCCCATGTGAAAATCTTACCTTTTCCCAGAAAAATGAGCTTATAGCTCAAGGCAGAGTGGGGGTAGCTCAGACCTTAATGATAGTTTTTATTTGTAAACTATGGGTTAAATACATAATATGGAAAATATGGGAAAAAGTTAATAGTTATCAACTACATGACATGCTTAATGGAATTTCTTAAAAGTTTTTTACTGAATTATTTTTACTTGACCTTAATAATAAACATAGGCAAGAAGTTTTTAGTCCCCATTATACAGACAATAAAAAAGGTTAAACAATACAATGTGTTACATAACTAGCCAGGTGGCAAAGCCAAAATTCATACACTTCTCTATTTGACTCCAAAACTCTCATGTTTTCTAACAACCAGATGCCAATATAAAAGAAAAAGGCTTTCAGTCCCTTGTAAGTATGATAAGAACTTAATTTTCTGGCAATAAGGCAGATGGCATAATATGGAAATGAATCACCACAAAATACTGAGTGAGGTTAAAGAAACCAAACAGACATGAGTTGCCACTCACTGTGGAAGGTCAGCCAAGCTAAACAAAGCAATACTCTTAATTAGGAACATGACAGAATCTAGAGTTTCTACAACTTACTCATATGTCCAGGATATATCCAAAATTACTCCACATGTGAAAGATCAGAATATGATCCATTCTCAAGGGAAAAAAAAAATCACTCCAAAAGTCCCAAAACACTTAAGCATAAACTTAAGAAAACATACAAAAGTTGTCTGGAAAGTATCCAGATATGTAATATGAAAAACAGAGACATTTAAGGTTGGATTTTTTCTGGAAAGTCCTTATAAACTGAAAACTTACAAAATGGTCATAAAAGCAATCAATGATGACCTAAATAGAGAGCTACGCCATATTCATGGGCTGTAAAACTTAACATAGTAGTAAAGGTGGCAATTCCTATCAAAATCTCAGCAAGATGTTTCTGTAAGCATAAATAAGCTAAGTAACTTAAAAATTTACATAAGGTAGTGGCAAAAACAACCCCAACCCTAAACCAGGTCCTAGAATAGCTAAAACAATCTTGAAAAAGGATAAAGAAGGAATCACTACCTAATTTAGGGCTTACAATGTACTGATTAAGCCAGTATCGCAGAAGGAAAGACACAGAGCTCAATGGAACAGAACAGAGAACCCAGAAATAGACACAAAATGCTCAAATGAAATGACAAAGGTGCAAAAGTAAATAAATGGAATAACAGTTCTTTTAACAAATGGTGCTGGAGCAACTGAACATTCCGAAGCCAAACCTCCCCGACCCCCAAAATTCCAAAACTTTAACCTAAACCTACCTTATATGGAAATTAGCTCAAATTTAACTCAAAATGAATCATAAACACAAAACAATAAACCTTTAAAAAAATTTTTTTAGGGGAAGCTGGGATGGCTCAGCGGGTTAAGCGCTCGCTTTGTAGTCCCGGAGGTCGAGGATCGAATCCCGGCCCCGGCCCATGTTGGACCCATGTGCTGAGCTGGGGTGTGCCCCCAGTTCAGTTCTTGCCAGGGCCTATGCGGGAGGCTCCCGGCCCAGTTCCTGCCCTGCACAGCCCTGTGCCCACCTGTGGAGTGAAACTATATGGAAAACTAAGGCTGTCAACTATGGAGACTGCTCTGGGCCTCTCCCTTCTGTCAAAAAACAATAAAAATAGATCTTTAAAAAATAAATAAAATCTTTTAGGATCTGACAAAAAAAACCCAAACAAAACCAGTCCATGAAAGGAAACGTTGATAAATCAGACCTCTTCAAAATTGAGAACTTCTATTCTCCAGAAGACCCTGTTAAGAGGATAAAGGTAAGACAGAGATAAGCCACAACTGGAGATAGTATCTCTAAAAACTTATCCAACAAAGAGGATTATTATATAAAAAATAGCCTCAAGGCTCAATTGAAAAAAATCAATTAAGAAATGGGCAGCAGATATGAACACTGGATACAAGATGTTCTTACTGATTAGCCATTTGGGGAATGCAAATTACAACCACAATGAGAAATCACTACATATCAACTGAAATGGCTAAAATAAAAATATTGACAACTGAAGCTGATGAGGCTACAGAGAAACTAAATCACTTTGCAAAATATGACCACTCTAGAAACACACTCTGGGGTATTTATCCCAGTGCAGTGAGATCTTAGGAAATTCACACAAAAACCTATACACAAATGTTCACAGCAGCTGTAGTCATAATAGCCACGAACTGAAAACAACCCTGATGTTCTTCAATAGGTTAATGGTGAACTGTGGTACATCTGGACTATGGAATATACTCAGCAATAAAAAGTAATACAACGAATAATATAAGCAAACACCTGGATAAATTCCAAGGGATTTTACTGAGTGCAAAAAGCCAGTCCCCCAAGGTTACACTTACTAAAGATTTTTAAAAATGACACAATTATAGAAATGGACACATTAATTAATGGTTGCCAGGTGTAAAAACGATGCCTGGGAGAAGGCGCCATAGGAGGGAAGTGTGTGCACAGTTAAGAAAGGGTAAAATGAGGGGCCTTGTAGTGACAGAACTGTTCTGCATCTTGACTATCATGGTAGATAACTGGAGAAAGCATTCATGAGATCACTGCATTACTTTTTGTAACTACATGTAAATCTACAATTACTTCAAAATAAAAAGTTTAGCTAAAAAAAAAAAGTCAATAGAATATCCTACTCATGACCCAGGTGTTGGAAATGGTACATAACAATTCTAATGCAGCTTTTATAACTGCTTAGTAACATAAAATGATTGAAATAAATGAGAAAAAAAATCTCAGCAGAAAAATGGAAACTATAAAAAATAACTAGAGATTCTAACTATAAAAAATGTAATATCAAAAATTTAAAAGTCACTGGATAGGCTGAAGAGCAGAATAAAGATAACAGGAAAAAGAAAATCAGGGTACGCTGGGATGGCTCAGTGGGTTAAGCACTCACTTTACAGGCCCGGGGACCAAGGATCGAATCCCGGCCCTGGCCCGTGTAGACCCATATACTGAACTAGGGAGTGCCCAGTTCAGTTCTCACCAGGGTGAGACCCTGGCCCAGTTCCTGCCCTGTGCAGCCTCGCACCCACCTGTGAAATGGAACTATGTGGAAAAACCAATGATGTGCAACTGTGGGGACTGTTCTGGGTCCTCTCCCTCCTCTCTGTCTCTGTATCTCTCTCTCTCTCTGTTAAAAACAATTAAAAAAATCTTAAAAAAAAAAAATCAGTGAAGTTGGAGACAAATAAATAGGAATTAGCCCATCAGAAGAACATAGAGAAAAATGATTGCAAATAAAAAATAGAGCCCTCGGGCCCAACCTATGGGCAATATAAAAATGTGTAATATTGAGTTGACTGAATTCCCAGATAGGAAAGAATGGAGCAGAAAAATAGCATGAAGAAAAATCACATCTTAAGTATCATAAGTGGTTGAAAACCAAAGATGAAGAGAAAATCCTGAGAGCAACCAGGAAAAAAATGACACTGCATACAGGGGAACAACTCAAATGACTACTCACTTTACTCTGCAAAAGGATCCTTCAAAAATAAAGGTCAAACCTTTATAAAAAGAAACTATTATAGGATTGATCCCCATCAGACTTGTAGTACAAACTAAAGAAAGTTCTTTAGACTGAAGGAAAATTAGAAACTCAGATCTTCAGGAAGAAAGAACACTCAAAATGGTATACAGCATGGTAAATATAAAAAATACATGAAATTATTTAGACCAAAACTTGGTTAAAGTAAAATACTATATTTTGGGGCTATAACATATAGATGTAAATATATGACAACTATAGTATAAAGCCGAAGACAGCAAACTTTTCTATAAAGGGACAAATACTTTTATGGGATAGATGATCTTGTTGCAACTATTCAACTCTGCTATGGTAGTACAAAAGCTGCCATAGAGAATATGTAAATGAATTAATGTGGCTGTGTTCCAATAGAACTATAAAGTAGGAAGGTGGTGGGTTGGATATGGCTTGTGGGCTATAATTTACTGACCCATGTTACTGAACCCATGTGGTTGCAAGATTTCTACACTCTTTGTGAAGTGGCACATCAACTCGAGGCAGATAAGGAAAAGTTAAGGAAGTATATTGCAATCTGTAGAGCAAACCCATTCACTTCTCCCTACCCTGAATACAAAGCAGAGAGGCTTATGCTTTAAAATGACAGATGAATGGAATCCTAAAAATTATTAAATTAATACCAAAAAAAGGCAAGAAAGAAAAGAAAGAAAACAAACCAAGAACAAACAGCAAAAATACCTAAAACCAAACGTATCAATAATTACATGATGGACTAAACATTTCAATGAATAAAAATGCAAGACCCAACTATATTGTGTTTATAAGAAAGTCATTTAACCCTTAGTGCTACCTTTTGCCAGTGGTACTAGCGAGAAATGTGAAGGGTAATTTAATAAAATGCATTACCTTAGGAAAAAATAACGTTATGAAGTTATTGTTTTAGATATCCATATGCGTTTTTTTTAGTTTTATGTAAATTGAATTAGTTAATAATACTATTCTTTTACATCGTCTGAAAAAGAAATCTAATTATTTCAGTCATACATCATACAAGAAAAAGTATAAGTTATTGCGCTTTTAACTATGGTCTACCTATGAGCCAATATATGGGCCTGTTGCACTTTTTGCCCGAGATGCAAAAGCCGATATATCGATCCGTCACTAAAAGGGTTAAATATAAACAGATAAGTGAAAAGACAAACAAAATTTAATATAGTAATAAAAATAAATAACATCTCATCTATAATTGCCTCAAAAAGAATAAAATACCTAGAAGTAGGAAGACCTGTACACTGAAAATTGTAAGACACAAATAAATGGGAAGATATTCTGTGCTAATGAATTAGAAGAATATTGTTTAAATATCCATACTACTCAAAGTAATGTACACATGCAATGCAAGCCCCATCAAAATTCCAATGGCATTTTTCAGAAAGAGAACCACCCTAATATTTGTATAGAACCACATAAGACCTCAAATAACCAAAACAATCTTAAGATTCCCCTCACCCCCAACAAAGCCAGAGGCTTCACACATCTTGACTTCAAACTCTATTACAAAAGCTATAGTACTCAAAACAGTATGGTACTGGCATAACAAATAGATCACTGAAATAGAAGAAAGACCCAGAAATAAACCCACACATATACAGAGGGAGCCAAAGAAATGTATACCGGTATACATTTTAAGAAAGGAAAAAAATGTATAAAATTGTAACACTCAATATATACCAATAACACAAGATGAATACAAGACATGCATGACTTCTGCAATTACAATAGGTGCTCAAAGTGGTTACCATACAACCCTATAGTAATTAAATTCAACTTGGAAAAGTAATAGATAACATCTCTTAAAATGTGTATACATTTTTTTTTAAAGATTTATTTATTGTTTTTGACAGAGAGAGAGAGAGAGAGAGAGAGATACAGAGTCAGATACAGAGAGAAGGAGGAGGGTCCAGAACAGTCTCCATAGTTGCACATCATTGATTTTTCCACATAGTTTCATTCCACAGGTGGGCTTGGGGCCGCACAGGGCAGGAACTGGGCCAGGGTCTCACCCCAGTGAGAACCGAACTGGGGGCACTCCCCAGTTCAGCATATGGGTCCGCACGGGTCGGGGCTTGGATTCGATCCTCAGTCCCCGGGGCTGCAAAGTGAGCGCCTAACTCACTGAAACATCCTGGCTTCCCCAAGGATTGTTCGAAGTCCTGTGAGCCGGAAATGAACCATGTATACATTTTTTTGGCACCCCCTGTATAATTGGGGAAAGGACAGTCTCTTCAATAAGTGGTGCTGGGAAAACTGGACAGAAACATGCAAAATAACAAAAACTGGATGACTATCTTAAACCACACACAAAAACTAACTCAAAATGAATTAAAGATTAGAATGCCAAGATCTGAAACCATAAGACTCTTAAAAGAAAACAGGGGAAGCTGGGACTGCTCAGCGGATTGAGTGCTCGCTTTGCAGCCCCGGAGCCTGAGGATCAAATCCTGCCCATGTGGACCCATATGCTGAACTGGGATGTGCCCCCAGTTCAGTTCTTGCCAGGGCCTATAAGGGAGGCCCCTGACCCAGTTCCTGCCCTGCGCAGCCCCGCACCCACCTGTGGAGTGAAACTATATGGGAAACTAATGCTGTCAACTATGGAGACTGCTCTGGGCCCTTCCCCTTCTCTCTGTCTGCCTGTCTCTCTCTCTCTCTCTCTGTCAAAAAAAACAAAACAACAGAAATAAATCTTTAAAAGAAAACATTAGTCTTGGCATTAATTTTTTGGATTTGACACCAAACACAAAGGCAACAGTAGCAAACAAGCAAGACTGCATCAAACTAGAAAGCTTTCTGCACAGCAAAGAAAACCATCAACAAAATAAATAGGTAACCCACCAAATGGGAGAAAATATTTGTAAATCATACATCTGATAAGGGTCTAATAGCCAAAGTATATACAGAAATCATATAACTCAAAAGCAAAACAAACTGATTAAAACATGGGCAGAGGCTCTAAACATTTTTCCAAAGAAAATGTATAGATGACCAGCAGGTACATAAAAAGGTTCTCAACATTACTAATCATCAGGGAAATGCAAATCAAAATCATAGTGAGATTATCACCGCACATCTGTTAAAAGTGGCTAGCATCAAAAAGACAAGAAACAGTTAAGTATTGGTGTGAATATGGAGAAGAGAGAACCCTTGTGCATTGCTGGTGGTGATGTAAACTGGTACAGCCACTATGGAAAACAGTATGAAGGTTCCTCAAAAAATTAAAATTAGAACTATCATATGATCCAGCAATTTCACTTCTGGGTATTTATCCAAAATAAATAAAATCACTAATTTGAATATAACTGCACCTCATGATAATTGCAGCATTATTTGCAACAGTTAAGACACAGAAACAACCTGGGTGTCCATCCATGAATGAGTGGATAAAGAATATGAAACACACACACACACACACACACATACACACACACACACACACACACATAGTAGTAGTAATCAGGCATAAAAAGAGAACTCTTTCCATTTATGATAACATAGGTGGATCTTGAGGGCATTCTCCTATATGAAATAAATCAAAGAAAGGCAAATATTGTATAATCTCACACGTGAAATTTAAAAATAAAAAAAATTCAAAACTCAATAGATACTGAGAACAGATTGGTGGTTGCTAGAGGAGACAGGTGAGGGGTGGGCAAAATGAGTGAGAGTGGTAAAGAGGCACAAACTTTCAGATATAAAATAAGTAAGTCTTGGGGATATAAAGTACAGCATGGTGTATAGTTAAAAAATACTGTGTGATATATTTGAAAGTTGCTGAAAGAATAAATCTTAGAAGTTCTAAACTCATCTTTCAGGCAGATCGGAGAGTCCTCTCTGGCAAAAGTAAAACAATGCAAGAAGAAGCACATACAGTATGAATCTAGAAGGATCTTCAATAACTGGTGTATATGCAGAAGAGTTCACCCAGTTAAAAATTGACAAGACCCAAACTTGTGCTCAGTATTTCCAATCAGCTTTTTATTACCTACCCCTTAATCATGAGCAGAAAGCCACGAATTACCAAATAAATTATCAAATAAATTCCTCTAATACAGAAGAAAAAGAAATATATATATATAGTAGACTCAGTTAATCGGAACCCAAGGGGATTGGTAAATGCCAGATAAATGTAAGGAGACATTCTGCTAACCAGAACTCAAGCAATTATACTGTATATAATTAAATCCTCTGATAACTAAGAGAAGGTACTGTATCCATGTAACAAAAAGAGAATATTATTAAAATAGTAAAATGTAAACTCAGAACTAGAAAAAGGTGATTAAAACATGACAGCAAAATGAAGCTGATAGGCATGAAAGATCAAACTGAATCTCTTAAAAAGTGAATATAAATAGTTGAAAAATAAGGAAATCCAACACCCAAATGGAAGTACTAGAAGAAAACAAAAGCAAGTGAACGGGGAAAGAAAATTATCATTGAAATCATTCAAGACTTCCCTGAACTGAAAGATGTAAGTTACCAGATCCGAAAGGGCCTATACCAAGTGTCTGACATAATATAAACAGACCATTATATTATTTTGAAATTTCAGTAAACTGGGGACAAGAAGAACTCCCTACTAGTTTCACATAATGGATTATAAATCAGAATGGCTGGAGTACTCAACAGCAATACTAGAAGTACAGAGACAATCAAAAGTCTAAGAGAAAATAGTTTCCAACCTAGAATTAGGTGCCTAGTCGAACTATCAGTCAAGTGTGAGCATAGAGAAAAAATGACACAGAAAGAAAGTCAAACAATTTACCTCCATTGTGCTCTTTGTTAAGAAGTTACTAGGAGATGGCCTCCATCAAAAGAAGAGCAGAAGAGGATGACATGGGACTCAGAAACAGGAGCTCCAACAGAGCAGAGAGGTAAGGGGCAGTGAATGGAGATCCTGGGAGGACAGCTGTACACAGGAGGTGACCGTGCAGACTGGAGCAGCCTCAGGACACGGTGAATGCTGTCATTACCAAGCTCCTTGCGGCAAAAATGACCATGAAATTGCCGGTTTCCTCTCCTTAGCTTGCTGCTTCACCTCATGGTGAGAAAGGCAGGTACACAACCAATAGTGATTACTTCGGGGGGGAAGGAGGGAGATGCAATCTTCTCTTTCTTAACCTGGGCACTAAGATGACATTTTGATATTCTTTAACCAGTATATGTTTTATATACTCTTATATGTAAGAAAAGAAAACAAAATGAGTGCACGTACAAACACTGAGCCCAGCAGAACATAGGCAATTAATAATTTACTGTTTCTTGTCTTAGATGGCAGCTGTACACCCAAAATGATCAGGAATTTTTGGAGGGAATGAGAGTCAGTATGCCCCACTGCTTTATGACAAAGGCTTCATGTGTATGTTTTAGGCATTCTTTCCATTAAACCCTAAGCAACTCCTAAACAGAAGCAGCAAAAATTGTAAGGCAGGCTGAATTCTGGTTTCCCCTATTTCTGTGTTATTCTGTTTGACATCTTTGACAGTAAGACATTTATGATCATGTGTCATACTTTAGGCACTCTGTTGTCAGGAAGACTGTTCTTTCCCCATGCAAATCACACAACATGGGTCATTTCTGAACCTGAGTGTAATGAGCCCAACATACAGCAAATGCTTGACTTACCTTACTTAGCATCTAACACAGGTATTTACTGTATATCATCATAAAAGGGCAAGAAAACTAAAGAAGGATCCTTGGGTCAGTGCTTCTCCTTAGACTCCCAGAATCAATTTCTGCTTTCTTTATATTCCAGCATCTAAAAGGACACTTTTAGAGGTACTTAGATTTTTATACCTAGCTCATGTTTAACTTCCAAGCTGAATGTCTACATGTGTTCATTATTATAAAAATCAATACAATTAAAAGGGATTAAGTAGAGAATAACAGGAAACTAACAATCTATTAATAACAAGCCAAGAGGTTTGAAGTACAATTACTTTTCTATGCATATAAGCAAATCTCTGATAATGAGGAGGTCACATACAGAATCTCACAAACCTGCATAAGATAATCAGCAATGTATTCTGTTTTCAAGCAGTACACATTCTGGGCAGCAGCTTCTGCTATGTTAACTCCTGAGTCATCTGCTTTCAGTTTATTCAAGTCAGAAAATAGATGTGTGGCTTCTTTAAATAAAGGTACAGAATGACCAGCTAGCACCTAATGAAAAAACAAGAAGTACCACAACCTATCAGTGTCCCAAAGTAATTCAACTGTATAATCTGTACTTAAGGATTACCATCTCACAAAGCACATAAAATCAAGAACTGATCACAGCAACCTTGGTTAGAAAATAATTCATGTAAAACATTCAGTAAGTTGACAATACAAACCTTTGCTCCCCCTGACTGAAGAAGGCGTTTGAATCCTGCTTCTCGGGACTGATCAACATGTAAGATAACCTTCCACCCGCTAAATGCTCCCTACAAACAAACAAAACAATTGGTGTTAAAATTATTTGGAAGATAAATCACAGAATAATACAGATAATACTTTATCTGTCGACCTAATTTTTGTTAATGAATAACCTTGTAACCTTTACTTTTGCCCCAGTGGTAACTGTGTCTGGTCAGAATAGTCTGAAACATACAGCCATGATTTCTGGCACACAGTACACCATCAAGACTTGAAGAATGAAGAAAAGTGACCTAATAATTAGGTGATATTAAAACAAAGCAACTTGACTTTCATCTTTTCTAGTATCTTTTTCTGACAATTAAGGGTAGAGCCCAAAGTACAACTTCTTAGATAAGAAGATGCCTCCATTATATTTCTCTTGAAAATATTTGCAAATTGGCTATATGCAGTATAATTATTCTAAACGAAAGGAAATCAAAGCTAACAATGACCTAAAGATGGCAGAGAAATCAATATACGATTATTTAACTTAGGCATTCTTAACCTTTTTGTGAACCATGGACTCCTTTCAGTCTGGTGAAAACTATGGACCTGTTCTCTAAGTAATTTAAAATAAAAAGCTCAATTTTGTAATTTTCCTTCCATATTAATAATGTACCAGTACTTCAAATGTTCAAAATAAAGCATAAAGGATTACAAAGGAAAGGATTTTATTGAAAATTATCAAATTTAAAAAATTGTGACAATTGATATACTTTTATATTAAAGCATTAAATCAAAACTAGTGTTGAGTCAATAATTACTGTAATTTTAAAGTAGTGATGAACATAATCAGTACTTCAAGATACTTGCAATTACATGCAAAGCAAATAATTTGTGACTTCTCTTGGGGTAAAGTCACAGGTACTATTAATAGTGTTGTGATTTGCTGCCTATACATAATTAAAGGAAATATTAACTTTTAATTATAGGTTAGTAAAAAAAAAGATGTATTTCTTCTCCCATCTAAAGTGTACAACCTCCTTCAATTTAATCTATAAAACCCTTTGGGGAGAGTCTGTGGACCCCAAGTTAAGAATCCCTGAAGCTAGATGATAAAGGATTTTTTGGAGGAAATACAGTATAGATCGCATTTTATATATGAATTATTTTCCATAACCATTATATATAGGGTCTGGCAAGAGTACAGTGTACTTGAGTTATGATATTGTTGTTACAGTTACATGGTTGTATAAAAAAAGATTTGGTGTAGATTACCAGCTCATAAAAAAGAGGCGTTACTTTTGCCGGGCCCTGTACTGTTGATCACAATTAGAAAAATTAACATTAAGTTCAATTTAAAATGCCCAAATCAAGTATATTAATCAAGGATAAAAGACAAATAAAGTTATTTTTATTTTGTCAAGAAAATTTTACTGAAAAAAATTAATTTGGAATAGTCATTACACTGAATGCCATTTATATTACCTACATGACATATGCTAATACCTCAACAATGCCTGCCTCTTGTCTTTGCTGGATTTTCTTCCTCCATCTCATTGCTGCAAGTGCCAGTCTTCGTTGCTGGACATTGATTCCAGTCAAAACATCGAGTATGGAGCTGCTTCCCCATTCATAGTCTTCTTCCTGGAGAGTGAGTCCAACAAACTTTTGAGTTCCTACAATACGTCCTCAAGAAGTACACAATCGGGGGAAGCCGGGATGGCTCAGTGGGTTGAGCGCTCGCTTTGCAGCGCCAGGGACCGGGGATTGAGTCCCGGCCCCAGCCCATGTGGACCCATGTGCTGAGCTGGGGAGCTCCCCCAGCTCAGTTATCTCTCTGTATCTCTCTCTCTGTCAAAAAATTAATAAATAAATCTTAAAAAAAAAAAAGTACACAATCGAGTAAGTTAAAAACTATGCATCTGCTTGCTATAAGTAAAGAAAGTACTAAGTAAGCATCAGTTTATGAGTATGAAGGAAATGCAGATTAATATGACTTCATATGAGAGATAAGTATATCTTGCTTTTATTTATTTTATTTTTTATTTTTGAACTGAACTGGGGGCCTCACCACATTCAGGAAGCACACCCCAGTTCAGCATGTGGATCCGCCTGCAGGATTCGATCCTTAGTCCTCGAGGCTTCAAAGCGAGCGCTTAACCCACTGAGCCATCCCCGGCTTTCCCTATCTTGCTTTTAATTAGAAATAAAAACATTGTATAATTTCTAAGAAAATATAGATAACTAAGTCATGATCTCAGAGGAGGTATGTATTAACAGCTTGGTGCCTGCCTATGGAAGAATCTTGATTGAAAACTTCAAAATCTACATGACAGATACAACTGCGGTGGTCAGTTAGGAACCAAAATATTTCTATGTTTAATATTTAATGGGCTAGCAGTAATGAGAAAAGCTTAATGAAATCATATTTTGTAATGTTATTTCAATTAAAAAAACATTCAAATTAAATAAAACTGATATAACTAGGAATCTGGGTCTATAGTCTGAATTTTTTTGCTATGTTAATGTAGTCCTTATAAAATTGGTATAATCCAATAGGTTGTGTTTGGTTATTTCAATTACATGAACGGTCAGTGTATGTGCTGGAGGCAATTAGTTTTTTGGTTTTTTTTAGATTTATTTTATTGCTTTTGACAGACAGAGACAGAGAGAAGGGGGAGGGCCCAGAGCAGTCTCCATAGTTGACAGCATTAATTTCCACATAGTTTCACTCCACAGGTGGGCACAGGGCTGCACAGGGCAGGAACTGGGCCGGGAGCCTCCCGCATAGGCTCCGGCAAGAACTGAACTGGGGGCACACCCCAGTTCAGGACATGGGTCTGCATGAGCCAGGGCTGGGATTCAATCCTCGGTCCCCGGGGCTTCAAAGCGAGCGCTTAACCTGCTGAGACATCCCAGCTTTCCCAGGAGGCAATTCTTAAGATATCCACTTTTAAAGAAAAATGTCATTTTATATTAATTTGAATACACACCGGCACAAAGCACCCAGCAGTCCTGCATGCTTCAAGGTAGGAGCGATGGAGCACCCACTTCCCAGCTGCCACCGAGGCCAAATACTTCTCATTTCGAAGCGGATGTCCCACAACAATGTGTGTGCAATTGGGATCAAAGCACTGCTTCTCTATTACTAACCCACCTGAAACAGAGAAAAACTAGTTGTGCTTTAGTGATTCTTAACTTTTTCCTAGGAAAAATATATCTTAACTTTAAACAGAAATTATTTATAAACCAAAAAACCTTGACTGACAATTACTTTACATATAGATAGTTTTATAAAATAATGTTTATTGTAAAAAAACTTTTTTTTATTAATTGTTAGTTATTGGGGTGACATTGGTTGACAATTTATTGAGAAAATTTTAAATACAAAAGTAGATAAACTAATGAAATGAATTCCCACATACTGGCCAACTAAGTTAGGTTCTTTTTTAACTTAACTAGTTTAAAGCAAATTCCAGGCATTGTTACTTTGCCCTATGTATTCAGTATGCATCTCCAAGATAAATGAAAAATTTCTTATTCAGCCACAATGCCATTATCAGATCTAAAATAATTAACAAAAATTCTTTGCTATATCAATACTAACAAATTTTCCTGTTTGTCTGCACTTGGTTTGTTACAATTAAGATTAAAAAAAAAAAAGAAACAATACAAAGAAGGGCCACCTACTACAGTTGGCTGTTGTATTTCTTAGGTCTCTCTCAACTACCTTACAATTTTCAAGCACCAAATACAGGTAACCAGAGAGATAGGAGTCATAAAGAGGCACCCACAGACTAAAAGAATATTTTGTGGGTAGAAATAAGGTAAACCAACTGAGAAGCTTGGGAGAAAACACACGTTAGGTAAATAGAGACACAGCAGCAGGTGGAAGTTGAAACCTCTTCCCAGATTTAAATGTATGAAGCCTGACGAAGACATAAGTAAATATAACCTTATGCAAAGAATGGCTTTGCTTTATACTTTAGAGCTAAACTATTGGTTGGTTAGGTGGCGTTGCATCAAAGACTAACAGAACATCTGAATTCACACTTATAAATAATTCTAATAATAGCAGCAATACTTCTGAGCACTTAATATATACCAGGGACTGTTGAAAGTGCTCAAGATTATTAGCTAATTTAATCCTCACAATTTATGAAAGTAGGTTACTATTATCTGCAATTTACACATGAGGACATAGGTAGAGAAAGTCACCCAGGATCACAGAGGTAACAAAAGAACAGTAAGATAAAAGTTCCTATTAATATATTAATATCTAATTCTACATAACAAATTTATTCCATGACTCAGACAACATAATAAACTGATTTATTTATGTATAACAGTTCATAGTTGCTTCATGTATATAATAAACTGAAGGGCCTCTTTGCACTCTATCTCCGAAACTCTCTCTAGTCACAGACTCCCAATTCCAGCACAATCTATACTCCTATGTCCCTGCCTTCTGTCCTCTCATAGACAACTCTCTGCTAATTGCTACTGCTCATGCGCAGAGTTTGCAGAGATGAAGCCATCTATGGGAGATAGATACTTGAGTGTTCCATTTTGGTGAGCTCTGAGTGAAGCTTAGCAATTCTGATTCAAAATTCCATCTAATTTATTAGGTAACTAGAAAACAAAATATACCACCCGAATAGTTTCCAAGAAATGTAGCTTCTCAAGTGTGTAACTGTTATTTGACAGAAATCTTAAAAAGGACCAAAACCAAAAACATCTATCATGGTTCTCTACATCCTTAAAAGGACAGCATTAAATACCGTATTTTCCGGCGTATAAGACGACCAGGCGTATAAGACGACCCCCTAATTTTACAGTTAAAACATAGGTTTAGGCCTATATTCGCTGTATAAGACTACCCCCCACTTCCGAGGCAACACCAGTTCTTTTTTTAATTAAATTTTTAATGAATGACATTTTTCGAACATACCGTAATATACCGTACATTGATAGAACATGTATATTGCATGCATAAAAAGCCTGCTT